>JAOEHK010071646.1:0-16919 GCA_025447835.1 Labidoglobus nevermanni
ATTACTAGCCGAGTCTTAAGAGATGGAATTTATTTCAATGTTGGAGTATTTATATGTATAGAGAATCTATGAACGTCCGAATGAAGAGACGATACTCCAAATGTTAACGATTACAAATCGTGATAAATGTACATCGAAAACATTTGGAGTATCGTCTCTTCATTCGGACGTTTATAGATTCTCTATACATATAAATACTCCAACATTGAAATAAATTCCATCTCTTAAACTAGGTTTTGTTGAAGAAAGTGCTTATGGCGTCCAACGCAGAGACACCGCAAGGAATTTAACTAGAAAATTACTTCACCATTAAATGAACGGACCCTGTATTCATTGAATGCGCATCGACTATACCCAAATGAGAAAACATGGTCTGGAAAACTAGATATAAAAGAAGAAACAATTTCCTTGATGAATCGTAAAATAATGTGAGAAACGAATGGAGGATAATTATCGAGGCAAGCACAATTCCGTCTAGTGCATGCAACAACCTGCAATTACGTTCGGAAATTACATTTCATTAACTTTCATGTCACTTTCATGTCACTCATTCATTATACAATGAGGACCATTGTTGCCAACATGATGGCACACATCACCGCCATTTGGAGAGTTCATGTTGCTCCATCTGTAATTACTGCCCAATGCATGGCGACTCGTCTGGATTTTGAAACTGTCACAAGAAAATCAATTTACCCTTCTTTGTGGGGGAAAAACTCATTACTTGCCATCCAGATACCGCAGAGTAAATTATATGCCAGAAGAAGGTAGCCCGACAACGCTGTCGACGACAGGGTAACACTATCGTGGCAAATGTGTTCTCACCTCAGCTGACCCTAGGGTAGCTGGTAATATTCAAACCCAATTTGTAGGTCAGGTCAGCGTAAAACCCATCGAATGTAAAACGTTCAACATAAGTAATGCGCGATTTTACTACTTCTACAAGGCTGATGGTTGTGGGTCAATCGTGACGTAATTAGCCAGTTATGACTGAATCATTGACCGGAGAAACATCCCTAGTGGTCTTTTATAATTTTTATACGTAAGTTTAAAACGCCCACCGGCATTTCGCTTTATCTTTCAACATAATCACCCCGGGTCCTAAAACCTTAATCGTATATAAGTTCTAGCCGCTCTTGTAAGCGTTGCAAAACTGCGTCGGGTGCAAACTCAAAGATTTTCGCTTTAATAGAATTTATCCTCCATAACAAGTTTACTCAACCGCAATTAATACTAGTTTACCTATAGATGCAAATTCAATGGGGTTCGCAACTCATCTCCCCCGAATGAAACATTAAAACTTCAGATATAAATAAATCATAGCTACAGCAAACTATGGCAAACTATTCACTGTGAGATGCCAAAGTGTGTACTTTGCCATCTAGAGGGATGGAAAATTGTAAAAGGCATGGAGTTCGAGCGGTGGCGAGACTCTTGGCTGAACACTGCCGCCTTTGATGGCATTTATTGCACCGATAGAATCGCTTCAAAGGACTGAAACCCTTCGCAAACAAACGCACCGATTCCCAACTAATTCAATGCAATCCGATGCGAAAGAAAGTTTCACATGACTAATGTAAATGCCCTGAATACACAGATACGTCGATCAGAACAATGTCAGGAAACAAGTGTCCATGGTTTATGTCAATTCTGTGTGATTAAACTCGACAAAACTATTGCTAAGTGCTCTTTGAGGGTTGCGGGGTGGACCGCCGATTGAAAGCGTATAACAAATGGGTGTCCATGCTGGACCGTGATTCAACAATGCAGATTGGCACATGGCGAATTGTCGTCCTGGCCAGCATTCAGTGTGCACATGCCAGAAAGGACACGGCGGGAGGCGAAGCTCCCTGGGGGTGCTCGTATGCAGCGGCGATAAATCACACTTGCTTTTTATTATAGCCACGCTTAAAGGTAACGCAGGAAAATGAAAACGAAATGAAAATGTCCGGCCAGAAATCGTGACTGATGCATACGAATGCAGTTTTTTGTGAATGGGGGTGGGGTGGCAAGAATGTAAGGTCCAAATTTATGAGACGGGATGCGAATTTGTACTTGGGCTTTGCCCGATTTTTTTCGCGGACGACGAAACAATGCAGGAGGAAATGGAACGAAAAATGAATTTACTAGGAGTTCCTTAACATTCGGCAAGCATAAATCTTGTTGATATTTGCAAATGAAGGCGTTGCTTGATTCAAATGTGCAAAAATGAGAAAATCAGTCAAGGCGCAATTATAATTGCAATCGCTATGCACCACACCTCGGCTTCAAGAACACTCACACACCCGTCTTGAATTTGCATTTGCAATGGCACCTATTGCACTCGGCTCCATTTCTTGCAGCTGCTTTCATCTTCATGTACGTCCGAAGCAATCAGCCCGCCCGCAACAAACTTTCTGCACATTTCCATTGAAAGAAACATTTTAAATCAGCGCCTGTCAACATGCAAGCGGCTGGTTGCTAACGCGGACTTGTCTCCTAGTTTAATAAACATTTACGTAACTTTGCACTTGTTGGGCGAAATTGTTCCACGCATTAATGTCGGGCTTGCTACTGTCACTACACCCAGCCTTGTAGAAATTCAAAGAAATATCAAATGCTGGTATGTACTTGCAGTTTTCACAAGGTTACTTGCATTTGCTCTTGTTCTAGATAGTTAGACATTTCATTCAAGGCTTCGTCAAACCTGGCTAAGTGTCAGAAACGCCAATTTCTTATTGAATACATTGTCCAGAGCTTATTGAGTGAAATTGAGTTGTACGAGAAACTCGCATCGGAAACTTGAAATGTAATGAGTCAGTAGGCATAATACTTGTTTATTGCAATGATAATTAAAAACGCAATAAACCATCATATTATGTAAATACATAATTCTGTATCCGTTTCCATTTATGCAGACTTTACTTTCACCACAATATTTTCGAAACGGTTTGTTATTATCTGATTCATTCCTTATCCGGTATGACTACAATGAAAATTATTCTTTTTTCTTCTGCTTCACGTTGAGAAATAGTAATGTGAAATGGTACAATCCGAGATTAATTATATGACTAAAGATGTAATAATGACTACCTCATTACGCTAAATATTCATTGATATTTAGTCATATTTAGTCATTGATTTAATAAAACCGGCCATTACTGATTTATTTCTGTATTGGCCAAAGTATTGCTTTACCATTATTATTATTATTATTATTATTACGTCGGGATTGATCTACCATACGATTTCCTGCACTTCGGTCCTTCCGGTCCTTTTGTGCTGTCCCACCTTTATTCCCCTAGTCGTCTCATGTCCCCAAAGAAATGCATGAGCTCCTCCCAGGGCATTTAGCCATGGGTCAGTGCCTCCTTCCCCAAGGTTGCCTTCCATTGCACCCTTAGTGCAATGTACTCGCATACTATATGATGATGCGTTTTATTTTCTTCTAAGCAGTACCTATATAGTGGATCTTCACGAAGTCCCACCGTAGCTAGGTGCTAGTTGAGCCCGCAGTGTCCCGAAATGAGTCCTACGAGTCTTAGCCTTGGTCGCCCCCAAGAGAGTACAAGTCGAGTTGAGGTACTTTATGGTTTTGTCCTCAGGAATATCTTGGAGTGGTGCATTCCTGGTGCCCGTCCCCATTCGTCCTCTGTTTCTGTTGAATAATGCATTATTCACTTCAGGCTTTTACCTTTTTTAAGATTAATTTACGCTTAAAACTCCGCTAACTACCTAAGATTTAAGTAGTTTATCATTTTGCTAAAACCAATTGAGTATTTTCTTAAATCCGTACCTATATTTACGGAAATGAGGTAGCAAAGACGTCATTATTATATCTTCCATTATTTCATGAAATCCCTAGGAATTGATAAAAGTTTGGTCATAATATGTTCAATCGTAAATCATAAATCTTTCCTTAGTTGCAAATTTCAAAATATCTATCTCAAGTTTAAGTATCTCAAGTTGATCTAAACGTGTCACCTGCGGGGTCTTTCATTGACCTCGATATTGCAAATAACTGATAAGCTGCATGTGTCGCAATGCATTTATTCCGCTATCTGTTAACATTGTAATATATAATTAATGAAGCATGAAATGTAATGCGAAATTTAATTAATTACACTGCATTTGTAGCTAACATACATATGCTGATGCAACAATTTTGTGAATTATATTTGACAGAGTGATCAATGATTCTTTGCTTAAATGATGAATAATTACGTGCAAATCATCGAAACACATCTAACTACAGTTGCAACATGAATGCACTTATATAAAGTGCTAAAAATCTACTTTGATTTCCTGCTGTAATTTTCACCCGAGTGTGCAATTATCCAGTAGATTTAATTGTGTTGGTGCCATTGAAAAAGTTACAATTCTCTTATTCTGCCATTTACACGTTTAATATTGGCACATGTTGAAAGAAGTGGGACGAAATTGCGCGCAAGGATAAAAAGAAAATAATGAAACGTCCTTCGCTCCATGCTATTACACAAGCGACTTGCTCCAGGTGGAGTTGCCTTCAAGGTAATGATGTTGCAAACGTGCCCGGCATCTGGGATGATAATGTGAACACTTCAATAATGGTCCATCGTTTTCTCCTTTGTCCCGGAAACTTGATCATCCTTCAACCAATCTGCACTATTGTGTACAAACGGAAGAACGTTTTACTTTTTCTCAGTAAAAAAAAAAACAGAAAAAGGACGCCTCCGCCATAAAGTTACTCATTGAATTTTTAAATCTGACCATGGTTGTCTCTTGTTATGTTTTACGACTTACACGTTTCTGGTCTCTGGTGTGATGTCGTTCAGTCTCCACTTGTGTCAATGTAAACGAAATTTAATTATCGCCTCGTGTTACGGCCAATGTTACTGAGGGTGACTGTGGGCAACGCAAGAGAATCCGCTTAGCGATAGTAAAATTTCACAAGTTTCGAAGTGGATGAGAGCGCTATTTAAAAACGTAATAAAGTCGCCTCGTATTGATTCCATTTATATGTAAATTCTTTTCACGACTCAAATCGCTGCACTTGCCCAAGGATCCGAGCGAAACCTCCACTTCATCAAGAACTTGTAGCACCAACACCTTCTGCCGCATTATCCTAACAGAGACCATTAAATAAAGGCGTTTTTATATATTCAAAAGACTCTTTTATTACCACATGCATATCCCAGTAGGTTTTAAAAGAAGACTTCTTAATTTTAGAAGCGCACTTTAGTGGACAATAGTGAACTAAAATTGTCGTAAATACGAATTGTTTCCTTGGGAAATCGAATGTTCTTGGAGTCGTCCTCCTGCCCATGAGCGCTAAAATAGAAATCCTTTCTTCAGACGCATCATGAGTTAAGGCCAGTTGAAGTACTGCGGTGGTGGCAACACCGAGAGGAACAGCAATAATTCTAACAACTGACGTGAAGGTGCTGGGCTATAAATTAAATACAGCCTGGTGGTGCCGCCGCTTGGCGGTGCGGAACAGGCCATGTTGCCCGGGCACATCTATTGCCGCCCCCGGCGCCACCGTCGCAGAAATCAAGCGTGTCAGAAGCGCCACCAACTGGTAACTAGCATTTCTTTTACAAAGTTTTCAGGTCCATATTAGTCGTACTATAATTGTGTTAGATTTATGCTATACAAAGTGCATTATTCTTAGTGGTACAATTTCAATTCATACCCTGTATAGTTTTACGTCCAATTTTAGTTGAAACTAAAAAATGTCGGTTATTCCTGGTTCTTCGCCAGCTCATATAGTAGATAATGACAGAGATGAGTGAGATTCTGAAAATCTGAAAAGAACATAAAAAGCTTAACATGTTCAACTGTTGAACAATTCCTAATTAGCTCAAATTACAGTTGGAAAATCCAGAATTGCATAGAAAAGTTCCAGTGCGGGAAAAGGGGTAAAGAAACTACTATTAATGAGGGTACGTTTAATGTAAAGGCATTGCATTCACTTCCCCGCCGAAACGAATATTTATTGTCACTTAATCCGGCTCGAGCGTTTAAAAATATAACAATTCAGGGTAGGTCCTTAATTTTTATTCAAACGTGCAATTAAAATGCAATTAAGGAAATGAAACATAATTGCAGCTTGTGAAAGGAGGTGCACGTTAAGCATGCTTCAAAAACGGGATAATTAATGAATGTAAAGCATTTGGCTCAGTGAATGTCGCGAGAAAAATGGCGATTTCCGACCCCGCCGACGATATTGCAGCCAAATTTCAATTTATCCTGGCATGTACGCACACAGGACGAAGCTCAAGTGCTCCGAAATGCCTGCTGGGGTTGAAGTTTATGATGACGCTGCGCCGTCGCCTGTTTGAATTCGAATGGTGGCGACAGCACGCTGGGATAATGCTCTCAAGGATAGCGGACGAGAAGGAGGACGAAGGACGAAGGCCACATACTCGTCGCCAGCGGAGCTTTGCCAACATCTCACACTTGCCTGAAGTGGCAATGTCTCATTGTTCTCGCCTATATTAAAGCCATTAGTCTTGCTGTTATGAGGCTTAGTTGCATCTCATTTGTCACAAGTGCTGCTAGGGTGTGTGCGCATGCACAAACGAGGGCGCGCCAAGGATTCAGCGCTTAAGTGAAAGCAGGCAAAAACGACGAAAATATACGAGCTTATATCA
Organism: Labidoglobus nevermanni; assembly: GCA_025447835.1. Lineage (NCBI taxonomy): Eukaryota > Metazoa > Arthropoda > Insecta > Coleoptera > Staphylinidae > Labidoglobus > Labidoglobus nevermanni. Next base: position 6,615 of record JAOEHK010071646.1, read on the forward strand.
CAAAGCCGCGACAAATTGTTTTATTCTCACTCGGGAGGTGACATGGCCAATCAATCAAATGCACAGTTGGAAATGTCGGAAAGATATTAATGACTTATTGAAGTATGGCCAATGCTTAATGGTTTCTAGCGACCATGTGAACACAAAGTTATGCGAACAGAATAGGCACGTTTTAAAATTAATCCTTAAATGGCACAAAGCAAGATGTAAATAACGATTTAAAAAAGTAAACATTCTTGCATTAAATCATATGTTCGTTGGTCAAATTGAAGTGCTAGACTCTAGTAAACCCATTTTTAGGTAGCTGTCTTAATATAAGCGCGTTTTTATGTTTTTTTGTGGCACCAGTCCGACAAGGTCTTTCGAGTTCTTCACTAATATTGTTCGACAAATTTACAAATTCACTAGTGCTATTTGTGTTTTTTGGATTGCTGGACATGGCAACTTCCTAATCATTCGTATCTTCATTCTTTCGTTTCCTTATCAAAAAATAATCCATCATGTTGTAAGAAAAACCTGGTATGAAAGACATGGTATCGTAGAAACAAAATAAAGACTAACAATGCATTGACCGGCATTTTGTTACTCATGGACCACATCATTGTTTTGCTCAAAATATCTAGATTCAGATTCAGTTGCCAAGCAACGATTGTTTACCGAACGTATGCGCACGGGAATGAATTCTCCATGCCATATCAAGTAGGTTGGGACATTGCTAACAGGTGCAGATGTGCAAATATGTAGTTGTGAACTAAACTATGAAAACCTCTACGTAGGTTTCCGGATCTGGAATGGTTGCGGAAATGAGTAAGAATTCAAACATAACCTCTTTTCGGGTGTCAAGCAATAAATTCCCATTAATTAATAGCCTTGGCCATATTCCCAAGCCTTCCGAGGGTGGTTACTGACGATCTAACTGGACGCTAGGATTTCAGACCTGTAGGTTTCTTCTTGTAATAACTGCATTTGTGAGATATAACCAATTTAGAGCCAATCGTAAGATTTAAATGAAATCTGTGTGCCTACGATTGAACCCAATACTTTGCCTCTTGCAACTCTGTTTTTGAGAGCAAGGACTAATATATTAACAAAGATTAAAGTTGTTAGAGGATAGGACCCATGGAAAGCTAGTTTATGATATAGCATGGAATATCTAGCATTTCTTAGCGAAGGTTTAAACTCGAATTTGCTGACTTGTAGTTATGAGAGTTTGTACCTTTTAGGTCACGCTCCAGCCCTTGATCGATAACTAGACATGCACACTGATTACAGTTTCCCCAGATGCTATAAAGCTGGATACTGTGAGGGCGTGTGTCCAATAAATTGTTTCATAATTAGTATTGTACCTGTCATTTGAACCACCATACTTATGACCCACTTCGGACTTGCAGAACCTTAATAAAACTGGAGTTCGCATCTGGTATCCTGATATGGAAGCATAAAATTAGTCGAAAATTGAATAAACCATAAGGGTACCTAATCGACCATCTTAGCACGTAATAAAATTCTTATGATTTTGAAAGAATATATGGGTGATTTTTTCAATTTAATGAATAGTTTGCAAAACTTTTCTGAAAGGTCCCTAAGATAATTGCAAATTTGAGTGAATCCTTTTATAGCCTCGGAATAAACTTCATATTATCACACACGGTTACCTAAAGGCGCCTGCAATGCAAGTTTCATGATCCACGGCGACTACTTTAAGTCTCGGGGGTGACATTGCTTGTACGCGTGAATAGGCAATAATAGTAATAAAAGTTTCAACTAACGGAAAAAGCTGCATCCTCGCACAGAAATTGCACCTCGAACGGACCAACTTGCCTATATATTGCCACATGCAATCCTGTTCAATGAATCATAACTTCTGGTCTGTGTGCTGGTATTACAAACTTCTTCGCATTGTATACATCTTTTGCTGGACTTTTACGCATGCGTGCATCTGGTTTTGTGATAGAAATTGTTTCCTCAGCTCATAAATGCTAATGTCACTTTGCTAGTTGGATCAGAAGCTTTTTTCGCACTTTGCTACCGTTGGCAAATGTTATAAAACCATGAACTGAATAATGCGATTCATCGTCGTGCATCTCGTCAATGCATAACTGAATACATCAATATTCTCATATATATATTCTTCATGAAGATGTAATGAAAATACTTCGCTATGAGAGGTTTTATATCGCTACCCTCATCGATATTAGAAGTGCTTACAAAGATTGGAAATTGGAAAAATCCTTTACGATCCTTTACCTTATTAAATTTATTCATATGTTGGTGATTATTTGAATTTGTTCCGGGGATGGTTTCGTAACGTTCATATTCACAACTTGTTATGGGAGGATAACAAACATTAATCGAACATTTTCCAGACATTTGATACACGATTTTGCTCGCACCTCTATCAGCACGCTTAGTTTTAACACAAACCTATTCAGGAATGAATTGTGACCACAATTTGATCACTTTATAGCAGTATTTCCCAAACTTTTTGCCACATAGACCCCTTACCGGTATTGTTGGTTTTCATAGACCCCTTAAGGTCGAATTTTGAATTTTTGGACGTACGGGGAATAACCGAGCCTTCGGCCCTTGCGTTTATCTGTGGCATTACTTCTATTACTAGGCCCAAATGATAAGCACGGAGAATACCCATCTTTCATGATTGGACCCAGGGTATTCCTTGCGCTTGTCTCCCATCACTGTCTATGAGATCCACCTATGAACTGTCATTCGCTTTACACTTTCATAGACCCTTAATGACTTCTTGTAGACCTCCAATTTCTTGTTTGGTTATCGCAGATCCCTTACCACTTTGAGAACCACTGGTTTATAGCAACAATAGAGACAAAAATGCTACATTCGAAGCGGAAAAGTACGCCAGCGTTGGCGATTTATAAAACGACGCATTATCAAATCACCTTATCTACAAGTACATTTGTTTCCCGTTGATCAAAGCCGCGGAATCAAGTCCAATTTAGTTGTGGGTTTTCAACTCCACAAATCCCTCGATTGCTGCATCGTTACCCATTATCATTGCAGTCAAACGCCATTTAAAGCAGGATTTAAAGGCGACTTTTAAAAGGGTTAGCGATAAGCGACATTTGGAATAAATCATTTAAACAGTGCACTACATTAAATGCGCTCCTATAATTTTGATTAATTACGCATGAATGGATTTGATTACACATTTTAATATTTAACATTTACTCTCGTGCGTAAATCTTGCGCTATACAAATTGATGTTATTTTCGATTTGCTGTTGGGGAGTGCAGTTACATGTAGCGCGAGCATTTACAAATCTAGTTTATAAATAAATCATTGCGCATTTTCCAGGAACAATTATAAAAGATTTATGGTGATTATGGACAAACACATTCGCACGAGCATACATAGGCGACGATTTCGGCCTTGTTGAATTGTTGCGAGTGCTTGATATGTGATGGTACCTACAGTTGTTCATTGTGACGTTGTAAATTATCTCTTTCTATGGATTTTTCTGGTTTACGTATACATTACTTAATGCAGGTTTGTTCAAAGTGTTATCGCCGATTTGCTAATGGACACGATTTATTTCCATCCATTCACTATATCCGATCAGGCTAATCTGAAATCATCCAATATAAATAATATTGGATCATTTATATATTGCTATTAACAATCTACGATACCTCTGATTTGTATATTTCCTTCCTTCCTGCCTTTTAATTCTCTCTTAACCCTCTCCAAATTCCAACCTTCTCCTTGGTGGCCTCGCTTTCCTTCGTCGTGCTCCTCAATCTGTCCCAATCAATCAGTTCTCTTAGTCTACTTTTTCTTTCGTCTTTTCTTATTTCTTCTTATATAGGCAAATCGCCTGTTCCTTCAACTCCCAACTTCTTCTTCTTCTTCTAGTATAAGCGTATTTATCTTACAAGATCTTGTTTGTAACTACAACTTGAAATGTACTTTGAGCCAATTTTATGACAATATTTTGTTACTAGTAGTAGAGTTTTGTTAGTATGACTACTACCAGGGATAGTTTCTATCTTATAGAATTTATTATAGAATTTGTACGTGACTGGGATTCGAACCCAGTACCTTGGCATAGGGTCCATCGACGTTAGCACTACACCAACTTCTCCTTTGATTATTTCTATTTGATATATCTATATCAGCATCTTCATTGCTTCTAGTATCATTTGTATTAATTTCTCTCAACTATTCTATTCCATACTATTATTGTTTTGTTTGTTTTAATTTTGTAATAACTATTTTATAGTATTTGTGCATTTGCGAAGGGCAGAATGCGAAAAAACGTTATAATCATTGTATTTGTACATTTTCAATTTCGATTAGATTCAAAAGAACCGAAACGGAAAGCCGAACATGACGTGCTTGTAATGAACGTTTAGCATCAGGCCTCTTAATGGAATTATTCAATTCGATGCTGTTTAATGTACGAAAAGCCTGCCTTGCAGACGATGCTGTTATACTTAATGGTAAATCGAGCGCAGATGAGGAAAAACGGAAGACGCCGGTGATGGCTACAGCAGAATGGCAATGAGGAGGAAATTAGGAATTCGCCGAACGTTTCTGATATTTTCCCGTCAAAACGTTGGCAACCGAATAGAAGTTCAATTTTTGGGAATTTTCTCGCGTTTCGAAACGAAGCGCAAAATGATTAATGTTATTATTGCACGTTCTTATTGCCATAATGACCTGTCAATCAACAGGCTAAATGAATGATTCACGTTGGTTGGCGACAACGCGATATGCGGTTGACACAATTGGAAACGGAAGTACGGCGAAAGGACGGAAATTAAAATGTTGACTGGCTTTTTGCGTGTTTGTTTCTGTGCCTCTAGCAGATGTAAACACGCGTGTACAATGGTAGCGACGTAATGCTGACCCTAAAAATTTCCCGCGAAAATGTGGGGAATGAGGGCCATTTCCCCCGATGGTAATCGTAAATTGACGCATTTTAATTCACCGTTTAACAGTACGTCATGAAAATTCTACGACTTGCGTGCACTATTCCCAGACAGCTTGCAACAAACCAACCTATACTTCATTCGATGTTTATTATTCCAAAGTTGAGGAAAGTAGGGAAAGTCAACAATCTACAATGGTTGGCGAAGATGTTTGCAAAGTGTGCAACAATCCAATGCAAGCAAAGCTTTGTCAGACGGTTATTTATTTATTTATTTATTCGTGGGCAAAAACAGCTGGAAGCCTTTACAGTGACCACAAGAGCATAGGATAATGTTTAAGCGCTCACCGGTTACAGTGGTGCATAGTAACAATTGTGAAAAAATAAACAGTAACAAACTCGATAATAACAAATTAGCGTAAGCTAAAACGGCAGGGTAATCTATAAACTATAAATAAGTTATAAAATATCTAGGAAAGAACTGGGCTAAAGAAAGCCTTACGAATAACTTTAACTTTGAATATAACCGAAATATATTCTCAATTCAGTTAAATGATTTGAAAATTATATCCTTGTGCACATCCCTTTGTTTCAGTTCTTTGCTTATTTCTGCTCACATTCCTTTTATAGCTCTTACTGTCTTCCTACCTTTCGCTAAAATGTTTCGGAATCTATCCCCTAATCGGGGTTATTGTGACTTTATATTTGTTAGCCTCTCCGAACAACCCTTCAACTTCAAATAATACTTCTGATACAATTTCCAACGTTACACAACACCTGCTCGACAAGGGACGGTGTCGCATGCACAGAAGACCGACGTCAATCAAGATTTGAGTGCCGCTTGTCATGCAAAACGTTGTTTTTTTGCTATAATTTTCGAACCATGAGGTTTCCCCGATTTTTCAATTGGATTATCGTTGTCCCAGGAGTACACGGAATATGTCCAATATTTCATTTCGATCGAATTAATTGTATTTTAGGCCTAAATTAAGAACATACAAACGGATAGTCTGATAAACTAACAGACATACGGTCATTTTTATATATTTACATTAGTCTAACAAAAACTTGCCAATTAGAATATTCCCTGGTGAATATTCAGTGCCATTCATTAAAGGCTGTAGTAATATTTTAAATTAATTAAATTCCAGGCCAGTTTTTACGATGTATTAAAGCGACTGTTGGAAGAAGTTGAGGTAGTGTAAACGTCAAAAATAAATGAGATTTACTGGTGTAATACACATGTAATGCGCAATTGGGTGCACACATTTCGTCCAAGAAATGAAAATAAAAAGGAAATCTAGCGGCTTCGTCGTGCATCAACATTCGCCGACATGCAATCTCTACCCTGACCTTAAACAACTCCGTAATGATCTGACGAGTTTTAATGAAATTCCTTACAGTGAAACTTTGAAAATGCACACAAACTGCAGCGAGTAATATTTTTTACTGCCTTTTCGCCTTTAGGGCGAAATGCAATATCTATGAAAGTGTACTTTCATTAAGTCGGCGAAAATGAAATGAAAAATATATTACAAATGACGAACTTAAAGCTGATGTAATGAACTGATCGATTAGTGCTTTGAGGGACCTAAAAAAATTCGCCCCTTGCTTTCACAGAGCGTGGGCCAACATAAATTTCGACTGCGTTTCGTTTTTCCAGTTGCTGCTGCTGTATATCCTTACATTTTCCCAATGTACCACGTTTTGGTCTAATGCACTTCGAGACACTTCAAGAGTGATTGCACTCATTTCTTTCCTTGCATAATAAGCAAATAGCGTGTCCATGAAGCATCTCAAAGTTGTTTCATCCTACTAGCTTATTCGCTCAAGGAATTCTTAGCTGCACGTTTCTATTTTATTCAAATCTATTTGACTCATTGCAGTACAGCAAGGTTGTGGATCAGCAGGTCCTGTATTCATTAATCCTGCCGCTCAACTTCCGCCACTCATACAAGCGACTCCAATCACATCAGGGGCGCTCGAGACCCAGACGGTTTACGGTTTTCTTGACTTTACAACAACCATTGGTAACACGGTGATGATATTCTCACCGCAGAGTGCTGCTCCTGTAAGACCTGTAGCTGCACTTCCAGGTAAGCCATTCGTGGAGTTAATAAGAGATCAGTGCGATTTCTTCCATTTCTGGAATGTATCTACAGAGTCGGATAATGAGCAACTGGTGCCCGCCAAAGATGTGGTCAGGGCATCAGCAAATGTGGTAACCAGCGTGATTGAAACTAAACCGACTACAAGTATTGTAACTCCTGCTGCTGCTCCTACAGTCATAAAGCCGAGCAAGCCGGAAAAGAAGTTGACCAGCACGAGTAAGAAGTTATCGTCAATCGTCCACGTTGTGGACTCCAGTCCACCGGTACTGCGCAACGATCGTAAAATCGAAATTAATTCCGATGGGAACTTAATCGAAAACATCGCATCTAGCGTAGCCAACTTGGAGCCGGTCATCATCGCATCAAAAGTCCAAGTTGTGGAGGAAGTCGCCCAACCATCAGTCATAACAAAAGTAGAAGTCATCAGCGAAAACGAAGCGACAGAGTCATTGGTGCCCAGTCGAATCGAAGTGTATGAGGCCAGCTCCAGTGTGGTAGTGCCGATTGCCAGCAGCGTAGTGGAGGTGCTCGCAGGAGATGATGAGGAGCCAGCAGTCATTCTGGGAAATAACATTGGCGATCCGGAATACGACTTCCTCTCGCGCCAGCCATCTGAGGTCGTCGAGGAGACGTACAAGCTGATCAATCTGAAGCCCAGCGCGAAGGCCCATCATGGCAAGGCGGCACGTGCCTCAACCATCAAGAACAAAGGCAGCGGGTCGGCGACGAAGCGAGCGGACTCATTACATCCCACTGGATTAGTGACAAAATTAGGTGGGACCGTTGTAAAAGACGGCGTAACAACCGTGCACGAAACGAGTGTTATTGGAACATTCATTTCCGGCAAGTACGCGCAAGTACTGCAGAGCACATCGCATGTCTACAACGCCAAGCAGAAGATCCACCCATCGCCGACGCTGCGCATTCTGAAGACCGCTGCACCAGCATTAAATAAGAAGCATCGCCATTTGGAGCCAACGCCTGCGGCAGCAGTTAACGAGGAGACATCGGTGATTGTCGAGGTCCCACAGAATGTGATCAAGACCACACGGAAACCGTCTGGCTCTTCCGGTGGCGGCTTCAAGCGATTTAAGAATCGATCTCAAGAGTATGATGAATATGCCAACGACAATGGCTCGCAGGAGCAGAAGAAGATTTATCGAAATCGCCAACAGAATCCTGTGACAAACAGTCGGGAAGGGCAATCGAGAAATTTTAAGTGAGCACTTTTCATTTCTACTACTAATTTTCTTTCAACTTTTCGGTATTCTTTTACGACTGCATTTCTATTGCTTTTATATTTCCTTTTCTGGATCTTTCTTGTTGGACAAGAACCGAAGAACATTGAAACAACATAACATGAAATTCTCTTGCTCTCTAGAATAGAAAAGAATCTAATCATTGAAACTATGATAAAAATGCAATACACATATCCCCCAATATACACGGTAGATCGGTTTTCTACATGAATCCATGCAAATCGAAAAACACCATGGGGTCCTGAGGCGATTCTCCACTTTATCATAACACCTTGAATTACGAAAATCGGAGGAAATAAGCGGGGAAAACGAAAAAACAAGGGAAGAGCGAGAATCACTCTAGAGCAGTGATTCCCAAAGAAGCCGATATCGACCCTTAGGGGTCGATTGTGACTTACAGGGCTCGACGACAAAGAAACAAGAAATTGGGGGTCTACGAAATGTGAATAGGGGTCCACGTAAGAGTAAAGCCAATAACAGTGTGGGCGGTTGTAGTGTGTACGTATCGGGGGGACCACGCCAATAGATTGATAACACACCAGTTTGTTCCACCTTAAGTATTTTATTCGCTCACTTCGCGCCAACCTAATTCGACCATAACCTCACTTGCAGATTCTTATCCCACACAATTCATGGGTGGAACGTGTCAAATAATCCTGTATTCGTAGACAGTGCTGGTGAAGCACGAAGAATGCCCTGGGTCTCGTCACTAGAAAATTCCTTATGTTTATCCGCCAGCATACGAGTACACATCGAATAAATTTCTAAAATTCGATATTAAGGGGTCTGTGCAAGCCAGCAATATCGGTAGGGGGTCTACGGGACAAAAAACGTTGGGAAACACTGGTTTAGAGTGAGGACTGAATCGAGGTAGACGTTCCCGAGCCTTCCTCATGCTGACGATTCTTACTGTATAATATACAGTGTATAATATAAATAAATCCAAAAAACTTCAATAAAATTGTATATTCTATTAACCTATTCTCAGCGATCGCTGGTATATATCCGCGCTTGATGGAAATCCCGATGTTCTAGTCTTCTGCCCCAGGCGGTTGGGGTTTTCCCGGTGTCCTTTAATTGTGGTAATGTTGCCATCGCGGCGGGTCGCAATATCTAGCACCCTCTGGAGACATCACTATAGGGGCTTCCTGCTATTCCTTTATTTTTGCTTGGAGGGCATGTATGGCTACACGCTGCACCTAGTCCCCTGTAATTGGGCCCATTTGGCCTCCTTCCTTGTGTTGTTTCTACTCCTCCAGCCAGATGAATTGGCGGGCAAGTTCCAGAATCTTACTCGGAGGGTAGGATAATAGTTGCCTCGGATTCAAAATCTCAGCATCCAGGATCTTAGCTCTGACACTGGTCATAGCCGGACAGAAACATAAACATGAGCCGACTCGTCTTCCTCTAGATACCCACTGCATAAAGCATCAGATGCAAAGCCGATCATGTGAAGGTGTTTGTTTAGGCAGCAATAACCTGTATACAAACCTACGATACTCTCCTGAGTTGTTGGGGGCTCAGGCTTATCAGATTGCGAGCTAGCTCTCGACAAGGTGTGGCGGTGGTCTCTCTCGCCAAGGCGCATTTGTAAGCCTTCCACTTCCTGGCGGTTTGCTTCCACGGGTAGTTTCTAAGGGACGAAAGGGCTTAGGCCCACCTGTGATGGACTAATAGGTTCGCCCTTAGTACCATCCTTTGCCAGGATATCGGTTCGCGAGTTACCCTCGCACTCGCCATGTCCCTTAACCCACTGGATGGTGAGTGCTTCGGAACAGGCTGTGTCAAATAGGAATTTGGAATTTGTGACGCAACAGTTCAAGGGGCGAATAGCCTGTCTGCTGTCACATGCTACCATACCACGGCGTGTTCCCACACCCCTAGTTAGTCATTAGGAATTTCCGATCCCCCGATTAACCCCGGTGGCGGTACGTTTCAAGTATATACTTAACTCAGTTCAATAAACAAGATGATGTCTACTCCAAATAAATTTAATATATAATTATCCAACCGGTTTCGGCCTAACTGG
>JAOEHK010071657.1:0-16908 GCA_025447835.1 Labidoglobus nevermanni
TGGAGAAGACACAATATAATTTATCTTTATCTAATCGAATCTCCAAACATCTCCATCGACGTTAATCATTGTATTGTCATATTCTTCATATTCCCCTACAAACCCATTTGATTGGAATTATGTAGGATCATAGGCCCATCTCGTACTCTTCTAAATATAGCATATCTGTTTAAAGCATCAAGTTATCAGTTTCAAAATTTACACCATGAAAGCAGCTTTTAGGCCCTTATATTTGAGCCCATTGTACACTCTTCTTGTATTGCTATTTACGTAGCAAAGACTGCGTTTTTGGAATGGAACGTCGTTGTCTGAATTTGCAGACATGGCTGGAGTACGTTCCTCTACTGGTCACTCGATGGGTAAGGCTCGGCCGGGGATTGAAACTAAGTCACTGAGCTGCTTAGTTCAGTTGCTCTATGTATAAAAGTAGATATAAAATGAGGGATACTTGGTAGACCTGTGTGGTACATAAGCACCAAACGTAGACATCATGCTGGAGATATCACAGGGAAATAAGATGTCCGCCTGCTTTCATCCGATTAAGACGCTTAGGTTTGCATAGATTCTCATGGCTGGAATGCATAATTTTTAATTTGTCGTCGCCTGAGGTGCATCCAGCGACAAGATGCGGTATTGCGCGTTCCCAACACCAAACTATGCAAATCCGGCTGTGTTAAAGCCCTTATAGTCGTGCGAAAACGCATGAAATTAAAGTCCTGCCGTTGGCAGTGACGCCGGTGGGGTAACGAGGAAGGCGCAATTGCGGTGGTGCTAACGAAGGCGAAGGCGAAAGCGAAGGAACTAAAAGCAACCACGTAGCACAGGGAACTGGGAAATGTTCATCGTTGCTTTGTACGCCGCGGATGGACCGGAAAATGATTTTCATTGTTGTGAAGTGCTGCGGTTTTCCAGTCGTTTACAGCTTTTGCCATCAGGTAGAAAAGCGCTTCTGAATTATGAAATGAATACACGCGGTATAAGATTTAGTAATAAGTTTAGCACCTACAGCTAGAGGCAGTTGAGCTTTCTCGGAAAATTATGTACGCTCGGCACGCTTATTATCACATACTTTGTAGTTTTCCTCTTAATTTATGTGTTTTAATTATTCCTACCGGATTTTGCGTCGTATGCGAATTGATAATATCTCATGTAGTGAAAGGCACTCTACTGCAACTTTAAAGCGCAGACCAGATATTGATTCCTACGAATTACTTCTCGTCGAAGGTTAAGACGTTTATTAATACAATATACATTAGTTTAGTGCAATTTTGTTCGCCTCATTTCTCGTACGTTCTCGTTTATTTTACAAATACGGGTAAGTTGCTGGAGTCTATCTTCGCCACATTCTGTACGCCCAAAGTTTGTTTTACGAAAGGGGAAAGTAGATTAAGGACTCTTCCGGAATTCAGCCTCTCTATCTTGTTTTAGTTTATTTCAAATCTGTGGATGTTTTCGCGATCAAGTCAAACCTAACTAAATACTGCGCTAATCTGCACATCAAGTCGTTGAATCCAAAGTAAGAGCTTATTCTCTAAATTCACATTACTGTACCCTGAATTGTCAAAACCTATATAGCCTATATTATATATGTAATCTATGTAAAAATTGAATCTATGACTGTCCGTCTGTATGTATGGGATCTCCTCCTAAAATACAAATAATTCGGTCGAAATTAAATATCGGGCATGTTCCGTGTACTTCTGGGACAATGGGGAAGAAAAGAACAATTGGAAAAACCTTATGGTTCGAAAGATATAGTGAAATAAACAACAGTTTTCATGACACACGGCAACGCAATAGCGATCGACGTCGGTTTTCCGTCCGTTGTCGAACAATACCAACCGATTGCAAATAGGTGGACAGGCAGATGTTGGCAGAAATTGTAATAAAATCCAAGTAACGCTGGATACTCCACTAGTTCTATATATTTTTTCTTTTATTGTTAGATGATAACCACTTGATTACTCATACAGAAATCAAAAACCATAAGTTTTGTATGAAAGATAAGGCCATGTAACTTACAATAACAAATGCATTGAAGAATAGCAGGACGTATTTCAGTGTCTCAATTTGATTAGTAATTTTGAGACCTGCGGCACCTTTTCCCTTCGCCATTTTTGATGAAACTTTGTGCCAGCTCTCACTTAATTCCAATTTCAACTGAAAGCAGTGCAGTACGCGAGAGACACGAAAGCGACCCTTTATAATACGCACTAATTGCAATTAACAGCAAACTTTGCTAGCGTTATTCGTAAAACATTTAGTGCAAACTTTCGGAACGGCACTATTCATCAACACTGCGTTGGATTTACGCTCATCCGAGCCAACACCTTACTCTGTTCGCATGCAAGCACTTGTTGATTTAATGATAACACGTATCTTATCTGCTGGTCGTATCAGATAAGGCCCTGAATCATCGACGTGAAATTGCGCAACTTAAATCAATAGTTATTGAGCAATGAAACTCCATTTTATGCGAGACATTTCCACATTGTGTACGTGATGTACAATTGAGGGTAGTTTTGAAATCAGTCTAGAAGCCATCTTTTTTGCATTGGCGTCGATTTACGATACCTAAACTAATCAAAAGCCGATTTTACAGCCTTACAAAGCACCATACTATCACCATAAAAATCAATTGCAGGGCAAAGGAAAAGAATCGTTGAGGGAAATTACTTTTGGAAAACAAATTACTCCTATTTAATTTCTTTAATTTTATGGACTGCATCCGGCTTGTAATTCCAGGTCGCTGTTTTTTGCTGTAGTAAATCTTGAGCGAGTTTAAACTTTGATAAGAACTAAATGGGATTCTGCTTTTCATGCGTTGGCCCACTTTTGAATTTACCATATCATAATTTAATTGTTTTGAGACTATACTTTCGCTATTTTTAATGCTACACACATGGTGGAATGCTTCAGCTGGAAAAGTCTGAAAACTGCTGCAAAAACGAAGACAAACTAAGCGTAAACGATTTTCGGTTTTCGATGATCGCGTTCTAACGGCAATTGAGGGTGAAATTGGGGTTAGAAATGGCTGAAGAGGAAGCAGTGAACACAAAAGTACATATACGCCTGGGATAGAATGTTTTCGACAATGCGGAAGGCGCCGTATGTGAAGTCGGAAGATTTATTTTAATTACGTTTTGAGGATCCAAACTTACTAGTGTTCGTTGCGAAAGGGTGCTAGGATGACACATTAACTTGCGCAAAAAGAGGCAGCACGAATGCGGAATATTAAATGTCAATACAAGGCGAAAGTGGCAAAGAACTTTGTTTCGAATATGTGACTTGAATACTTTAACATTATTCGGCAATGGAATTACTGCGGATTGCACTTGCATTTGCCAGGTGCAAAACTGGGTTGGTTGCTTTGTTGGAGGGCGTGTGACAAACGAAGCACATACTATTTAGGCCAATTGTGCAACCTCCTTATACGACCACTTAGTTTTTGGAAGGGAATATAGGATCGGGTTATTGGTATGGGATGGGGAGTCGTAGAGGAGCGTACTGCAACCACATCTGCCATTTCAGATGTCGAACTGTCCTCTCTCTACTGACCGCTCGGTAGTCAACGGTAAGTTACTTGATTTGTCATGGAGAAGGTTGTTGTTTTCGCTATAACGTTCGAACCATACGGTTTTTCCAATTTTTCGTCTCGTTGCATGGTTCCAGGAGAACACGGAACATGCCCAATATTTCATTTCGATCGAGTTTTTTGTATGTTAGGCGTAAATCAAGGATATACAGATGGACAGACTGATAGTTTTGCATTCATTTATATATAGATTAGTGGAGTACCCAGCGTTGCTTGGGCTTTACTACTATTTGCACATCTTCCCGTCCGTCTGTTCTACCCGTCCACCTATTAGCAATCGATTTGCGACGACTTCTTCGGATCCGAGCCGTCGCTGCCATCGCCGTTCTGCTGACCAATGTAGCTAATCCACGTTTCCGTGCCCACAACTATTTGACTGAGGAATGCTTCACCTTCGCTGTTGAATCGCTTCATGAAGAGACATGTATACCACGTCCCTGGCGATTTCGTGAAGTCTTGCGCTTTTTGGTAAAGATCTTAAACAAAGTCGTCCGCGACACCTCCGGAAATTGTGTGGAGAGCTCGTTCATCGTCAACCCATGGTCCTCATGAAGCTTCGTCTGCACGCGTCTTCGGTGACCACACCCGGACGGCTTGAGAATATAGCTAAGGCTATTAATTAATGGGAATTTTATTAACTTCTTGCTTGACATTAGTCAAAAAGAGGTTATGTTTGAATTCTTACTCATTTCTGCCACCATTCCCGATCCGGAAACCTACGTAGAGGTTTTCAATGTTTAGTTCACAACTACAAATTTGCATATCTACCTGTCCATCTGTTAGAAATCGGTTTGCAGTGTCGTGTCCTGCTGCCTACTTGATATGGCATGGAAAATCATTCCCGTACGCATTCGGTTGGTAAACAATCGTTGCTTGGCAACGGACGACGACGCATGCGCAGTAGACTGCATTCGAGCGGTATTGCCGTGCCGATTGTCGTGAAAAGTGTTGGTCTATTCGCTATAACTTTGGAACCCTGAGGTTCTTCCAATTTTCCTTTCCGTTCCGTGTCCCAGAAGTAAACGGAACATGTTTAATATTTCATTTCCATCGAATAATTTTTATTTTATGAGTAAATCGAAGACATATACATTCATTTTTATATATAGCGACAAGGGCAAATTATTTATACTTAAACAAATAAATAGGCAATACAGACGAAACTTCGGCGCTCTACCTGGCAGTGGAAATTCAAGTGCCTCCTGTACGTTGAGGTTTTTTTTCGGTTCATTTTTATTGCAACGGCAAATTTGAAAGCAAATAAATGCGCATTTCATTTTCATGACGAATTGTGTAACAAATGCATCATTCGAGCGATACACATTGACAGATCAAAGATGCGCCAGAATCTCTAATAGTGTTGTTTAAATCCCGTCGCTCACAATCTTCGTATTGCCAAGAACTGCAAAACAATATCTTTATTTTGGTTAGCATGCGCTCATATGCTGCAAGGCAGTATCGTGTTTGCTTCACGATACAAAATTTTCTCTCTGCTGCAACGAAACGAGGGAATAAATCTCGAAGCAGGGGAAAAAGCGTTTAAAATTTAAATTTCTGTCGTTATCTTAGCGTTTAAGTCTCGAATATTTTAGTTGCAACAAAGGAGTTCTGGTGTGTAGCATTTTTTTTAAATTTAGATGCGAAAGTGCGCTTTCACTTGGGCTGTGATAGTTGTGTGCAAAACCGCATCGTAAGAACCGTAAATACGGCCATTATACTTCGTTACATATTATGTGTGCCCTTACACCAGTGATTCCCAAAGTGGTCGATATCGGCCCCTAGGCGACGATTTTGACTTGCAGGGGGTCTACGGCAACAAAACAAAAAATTGAGGGTTTACGAAATGTAACAGAGGTCCACGTAAGAGTAAAGCTAAAGACAGGTCATGAGTGAAACGTTCCAAACGAAAGATTGGTATTCCTCCTGCTTGCCCGTCACTTGGGTGTAGTAACATTTAGATACTGGGCCGAAACCTCGGGAATTCCCTGTGCTTCTCCGCTACATTTTTATTTAACGCATCGAATAAATTTCCAAAATTCGACATTCAGGGGTGTATGAAAACCAACAATATGGGTAAGTGGTCTACGCGGCGAAAAAGTTTGGGAAACACTGTCTTACATGAAATCTAGGAATGGTACAATAACTCATTAAGAGAGATTTAGGAGATAACTTTAAGCTCACGTTATTTTTTACTATTATCCCTTAATTTATAAAAGTAATCATGAAATGCTAAGGGAAACATTAATAATAAATCAAACAGATGAGAAAATATTTAACATAAAATTGGCATAATAATTAAGTTATTAATTTGTAGGGTATTTCACAAAAATTCACTGAACCCGCCAGTTCAAATAATCGATTTTAAATTTCAATGTAGTGTTAATTGTTATTCCAGTATGATCTGGTATGCATACGATCAAATAAACTTCATGGATTTCCTGCTACTGACAAATCGAATATGTAAATGTAGTTAGCCAGAGTGCCTAACATTGTAGTTTCCTCACAGACCATTTTTCAGCATATTTGGCGTTGCTCCAATTTGGTCAATTGACCACAGTTTATGCCAGTTATCTGCAGGGTTTTTCTATCCCAGGATCCTCAACCACCAGTCTGCGGATAGTAACTGGAGGCAGATTTTTTTTATTTTATTATCATGTGACATTGACCTGCATTATAGACATATCCATTAATATATTTTCTAACATTAAAAATACTCCAATCAAGTTGGAGACCTCAGGTCTATTGCCTTCTGAGAAATTCAATACAAATTTTGTACATTTCTCTGGGTGCAGGTAACCTCTGAGGCACACCCTTTTACATCTTTCTGCCACCAACGTGTATACCAAATATTGCCATCTTTTATCACTGGATTAGTAGAGGTAAGGGGGCTGAGCTTCCATGTCTGCAAGTGATCCGTTTCACTCTCCTCTGAGTTTGGCTTGATACACAACACGCGATTAGACTATATAGCAAATGTACAGTAAGTTTCTAAGTACTCAATCAAAAATATGCCAATAATGGGTAGATCGGAAACAGTATATTACATGCCCAGCACGCAAAAGTAGTAAATACCATTGCAAAAGATACGATAACATCAGAAGAATGAATCTCTACTCCTCACGAAAACTGCCTTGAAAGAGAATGTCAATTTCGAGCACCATAATTTCGAAAACAAATCTAAGTAAGCGGATTTCTCAAGTTGAAAGTGCATTAAAAGTTCTCGATCATAATTCTTCGACAACGTCCCAAAGTATAAAATCAATTTGAAGTGAACATTTCTATAAATTTAGCGATAAGCTAAGGAGAAATAAATAGCGAAATCGTAAATTTGGTAACAGTTTCAAGTCCCAAATACTTGAGATTACATTATATGTCGGTGACTGAGAAATAACAATTCGTATTAGCTACTGGTTCTTCCACTAAGTTAAACAATGTATCCAAGTGGTACGAGATGGCCCGCTGATGACCCACCTTGACTACCGATTGGCCAGTAAAGAGAGGATAGTAAATCTGAAAAGGCAGGTGTGGTTGCAGTACGCTCCTATACGACTCCCCCAACCCATCCCAATAACCCAATGCTATACTCCGTTCCAAAAACTAAGAGGCCGTACAAGGAAGATGTAAAATAGTAATAATAGTAATGCCTAAGTGCTGTGTGTACTCCAACAAACGAACCAATCCAACCATGTCAGTCAATGGTAGATTTCTTTTATGAATTTAAACGCAAAATCGACAAACCTTATATCTTCCTTATGAGAAATTGTACTCGTATTTATCACATTTGCCAAATAGGGCCTTTCCTTCCAATTAGGACGAATAAATATGTTGCTTCTATAGCATCACATATTTCACTCCACTAATAACAATAATATAAATATGGTTTTATTTAGGGTACCGTTCGAACAATTTAATTTACAATTCAACAAGGTCGCCTTATTGTAAAAGAGCATTGTAATAAATTCAAATGAATCGTTTGCATTGTTGGCAAACAGTGAAAATTGTTAGATCTGTTGTTAGTGGTTGAAAACACGTCTGTTCCGGACTGTATTGATTATTTGTTTGTACATAAATTTGTCCGGTCCATTTGATTGGCCATTCGTAGCATTCGTATTTCACATTTGGTCCTAATATATTGTTTATTCTCTTGTGGTGTGTTCTTGTTATTTAAATAAATAGGCTATAATTTTAGTAATTTGGTAGGCTTTGGAAGGGGATTTTTGTGAAAAACAAAGGAATATAGCGAAAAGAGCATCGAGGGGAATCTTTCAGTTGAATAGTAGAGAGTCCAGAGTCAACACCTCGAATTGGTTTCCCTTCACTAAGAATAAACGTATCAAAAACAGTATTTGTTTTTTTACTGGCTAACTAAACTCTCATACACCTATTCATATACATTAGTGGTTCCTAAACTTTTTTGGCTTACCGCCCCCTTTTCAGGGAAAATATTACTTACCGCCTCCCGGCCGGGACAAGTACGGTGAATACCGGTGGGTCCACAGCCAGACCCTGGAATTCCCCGGGCTTGTCCGTTACGCCATTTGCAGATGTTTAATTCATGGACACCCCGACCTATCCCGTGCGACGAGTGGCATGTAAAGTCAACGGATAAGCACGGGGAAACCCATGGCCATGGCTCAGTCAGAGAGTCCATCACCACCCCCCTAAATCGCTTTAGCACCCACCAGGGGGCGGTAGCGCTCACTTTGGGAATGACTGATCTTCTATTTCTTCCATCTTCTTATATAGGCGAATCGCGTGTTCCTTCATCTTACAATATGTTGTTCATATATATATGAGTTCAACTATTCAGGTACTTTGAGTACTTTGAATTTGGCAAGCGATCTTTTTGGGTGGTGGCTATCCGACCCCATATTCGGAGGATTTTCAATAGAATTTCAAGACTTTTTCCGAGGGCGTATATAGTCGCACGCTGCAGTCTGGCTCCACTAATTGGGCCCATTGCGCTTCCTGCCTTATATAGGTCTTATCGCTCCAGCCAGGTGAAGTGGCGGGCAAGTTCTAGAATCTTGCTCAGCATCTATGATCTTTTGACACTGGTCGCAGCCGGAGAGTAACACAGAATATGGAGAGCTAACTCATCCTCCTCAAGACAGCCTCAACATAGCATATCGGATGCAATATCGATCGGGTGCATGTGTTTATTCAGGTAGCAGTAACCTGTGTATAAACCTGTAATAGTCCTAAGCTGTTAGGCGCTCAGGTGTATCAGGTTGAGCGTTAGCCCTCGGCAAGGTATAGGACTGGTCTTTCTTTTCCAATGTATCGGCGTTCCCATCGTTCTTGTCATTCTTGTCCTTTGTTCCACTGGATGGTAAGTGAGTTGGAGGCGAGGCTATTAAGGCTCAAAATCTTGTCGTATAGATAGTCAAAGATGTTAGTATGATTACCGGGGACAGTTTTGATCTTATAACACACAGGATAATTTTACCTTGACTGGGAATCGAACCCAGCACATTCGTGTAGCGTCTCTCGACGTTAGCTCTACACCATATTTCCAAGAGTTGATAAATATTATTGTCACTAAGTAGCATGTGAAATCTCCAAGTTACTGTAAAAAAACAATAGCATGAGATCTGAAAACATATGATAATACATATGAAATGGGCATAGAAAGCCCGGAAGAAACTAATTCATATGTTTGCTCATCAGTAGAATAACTAAAATGCGTGAGAACTAATAGCACCATAAACTACTAATAAATTCCCCGTTCATCCTTCCGAAAATTAATGCATAATTCAAATGATGTGCACAAATTATCGATCACGGAAAACAATTACAATTAATCGTAACATCTCTACAAAGTTATGGTAGGAAACTGCAAGGGCTTATTTAATGCTTTCCGTGTACAAAACCATTGGATTAATAAAATATTTAATGTTATAGGATTAACTAGGATGAAATGCAGTTTGAATAATGCGAATTTTATTGAAATTATATTTTATTATTATTTGCTGGCAAATGGTTTTCAATACTTCAAGTAAAAGTAGTGGTTTCATTTTGGAATATCTTGCCGGTTCTCGCAGCGGGGGACAATTTCTATTTGAACGACCCTTCGTTATTATTTGATGTTTAAGGTCAGCTTACATAAGGAGTTGGATAAGTGCAGATATGGCCGAATATATTGCGAATCGTATCTGAAATTGAAAAATCATAAAAGACAGTTTGCGTAGAAGCAAGTTTCTTTTCAAGAGTTGTAATGATAGGATATGGTAAATGTATTTCTTTAAAATTTCATCGCAGGAAATAGATATTTTTAAGTCTTCATTCAGCAGACCTGCTAATATTACATTCCATGACAATATATGGTATAGTAATATGGTATATAATGCAACAGGCATTGATAAAACTCTGAGAGATTTACTAAATTTCAACGGAGATAACGAGAGTTACATATAAATCTAAAAAGTAATCAGTGAAAATTACACCCCGAGAGACCGCTGCACTCTAGTCCAAGGCTTCATTCAATGTGGCTTCTGCTAACAACCGCAGCAATATTATACCTACCACTATAGGTGCGGAAAGATTTTCTATCGAACATGTGATTCTCGTGTTCATTGTGTCTGCACATGAACCTCATGTAACTATGACTACTGCAAAAAGTCCAAGCACGATTTGAAATAGAAATCTAAAGTGTAGATCACCAAGTAAAACAAGTAATAGACTCAATACTAATCTAGGAAATACTATATTATGAATCCGGGCACAAGAGAAGGGAAAGGATATCAGAAATATGGTAGAAAGCTATAGAGAGAAATAAGGAAAAATGAATAAAAGGTTGGCCTACCTTATACTTGCAAGCTTAATTCCTGCACCAGCAACGTCATAACAGCAGAGAATTTAGTTGCCCGAATGAAGAGACTGATACTCCAAATGTAAACGATTACAAATCGTGTTAACAGCAGCTGAACGAAAAATCCGAAGGCAATTGGTGGAAACGGTAAACGAGGAAACCGAAAAAGGAAACAACCTGAAATTTGGATACCAAATGATAATGATCAACTATAAAATACAGTTATGGAAGAACCTGGATAAGGGACAGAGCATTACGACCGTCCCAAGGTAACAAGGAGGACACCAGGGGCAATTAACTAAAAGGGAACAGCAAGTCAAGAAGAAACCATATTATATTAAGACAGCAACATGGAACATCAGGAGAATAAATGAGAAAGCGATAGAAATAGACATGGAATGCAACAAATTAGAAGTGGATATAAAGAAATGAAGAAGGAAAGAGACAATGGACACATGCAAAGCAACAAATATTAAGGAAGAATATTGGGATGAACTCAACGGGCTAGTCATAAAGACAAAAGAAATGCATATAGTAATTGGGGATAGGAATACCAGAGTGGCAAGGAACAGGAAAGAAGCACACGAGGTACTAGGATTGTATAGAATTACACCGAAACAACAACGGAAAGAAAATGATAGACTTCTGCATATTGAAGCAATGGGGAGTAAATTGGTAATCGGCGACTAGGAAAACCAAAAACAAGAAAGAATGGACTGAATTTGTATACAATCTGAAACAAGAAGCTATCTAACATATTAAATGGAAATGTAAAGGTCCACATTGAATCCCTAAAATTCATCCCGATTAATCATTAATGTAGATAGAAACCGCCAAATTGAATTTTTATCCGCTGAGGAAAATGTTTTCAGTTGAATAGCTGAAACCCATCGATCATATTAGCAGCGCTTTGATGTGATATCTATAACACGCAATAATTGCGGCATTTGTTTGTAACTTTCGTAGCGCGAACGCGTTGATTTCATTAACATTTCCCGGCGTGCAACTTTCGCAAATAGCACATCGACGCAGAGGGTCCGTTTTTAATTAAACTGGGAAACGCTGAGCGCCGACGATGGGGATGCTGGCTGGCAATGGTGGCTAGCAGGAGTAGCGATGCAACAACCTTCACAATCAGACCCAATTTACCTCTTCGTATGAATACGTGTTCCAAACGCGGATGTAGGTTGTATGCGAAATTGCAGAATTGCCGTTTTTGTTCGCTAGCATTCATTTGCAAATCAACAGTCATTTATGTCCTCGACAAAGTGAACGTTTTCTAATTATTTGCCGAACCAGTGTGGGCGGTAAATTAATTTCCACGAGCCACAACGATGGCTGCGTTAGCGGTAACGGGGTAGTATTTGTTATTATTTGCATTCCATTATGAAATGGCGTGCAAATTCAGAAATTAGAATCAAAAAGTGCAGACGGAGGGAAAATGCGGAACACCGGGTGAAATCAGAATGGAAAACGAATGCGCCGCATTGATAGTTGATCAGTCATTCATTCGTCCATTCGAACATTGTATTTCGTTTTCATTACGTTGAAATTATAGAGAAAACAGTGGAAAACTGGACGAGAACAAATTGGTGCGAAATGGAAATTTGGTTGCTCACTTCCAATGACGGCAATGAATTGAAATTGCGTAAATTTAGCATTTTCGACATAAACTAGGGCTGTTGCATTGAGAATTTGATACGGTTTCATATGAATTTAATGGTCATGTATGAAATATTCGCATTTCTTAATTTTCTCTCAATTTTTCGTTAATTGAGCAATCGTATTATTTTCGCAACGCTAAATGTAGCAGAAGATACGATAATGGGGACTCACGACCACTCGGTAGCCGAGCGGTAACGCAGATGGCACACGGATGTTCAAGTGACTTGGGTTCAATCCGTGGCAGAGCGTTACTGTTAACTATCGAGCGGTTATTAGAGAGAGGTCAGTACGACATCTGGAATGGCAGATGTGGTTGGAGTGCGCTCGTCTACGATTCCTCATCACACCCCAATAAACCAATGCTAGCAGACAGTCTTGCGAGGGAGGCAACTGCTTTCTCCATATCTGGGCTCTTTCCTACTTGCGGCCTGCCACGAGAGTACAGGAGGAAATATATTATGACATGGGAACAAACATGCAAAAATGGCGGGACACTGCTGGGTGAAGGCAAGCGAAGCTGTTCCTGTCGCCATCCGCCCAAAGAGCTAAGGAGGTCTTGCTCCTTACGGAGAACTACGGAAGGTCACGGGCTTTCCCACTGGTCAATATACCTTCAACTACCATCTGAGTAAGTTGGTACTTTGGACAGGGCCTGAAACGGCCCACTACGTCCAATGCTCATGCAAAGCGCTGTGTTCAGGTTTTCAATAAAAGTCGTTCGGGAAGTAGTAAAATATAAGCTATATTTGCTCCCTTCGCCAAGTGCGGTTGTTGCTTGAGCGGCTTTTCGATGCGCACTCACCTGCCTGGCCTTCAAAAGCCGAGCCGCACACCCAGCTCAGCCTTGCCCCACTCTTCACTCTAGCAATTTCGCACACGCTGTGTGACATCTGACCGAGTATATGAAAGAGGAGTAGTTTGATGCCTTCCGACATAATGGCAAAGCCCCCAAGAGACTACTAAATTTTTTTTCCGGAAATTCAGCAGAAATCACTTCGATTCTTAATTTGAGGGTGACACACAGTACAATAGGGCTATTAGACCGAGGTGCTTGGGGCAATTGGTACCCGCAGACTCCCTACTAATGATAAAAAAACAATCCTACCTACCTTCCAAAGCTAAGAGGCCGTACAAGGAGGATATACAACGGGCCCAAACAGCAGGGCCTAAGTCAGGGACGTCTAACTCAGGTGAACTCGCGGGCCAATTTGAAAATATATCAATACTCCGCGGGACAAGTACGAGGAATACCCGATGATGTTTACCACGAAAACCGACGGCGCAATCAAATATAGCAGGAAATACTTCATGGGTGGGCCTACTGTAAATTTACGGAATATTTAAGATTCACTTGAAACATCAACATACAAACACAAAGAAAAGCGACAATTAAAGTAGCTAAGAGATGGCCCTTCTCGTAAGTATGCCGGTCAAAATTAACCAACGGACGCCCTGGCTAAAGAAGGGTCGAAAGGTGATGCATCCAACCCACCACACATGGGGTTGAGTGTCGCATTCCTTCAAACCCACCTTAACAATCGTACTGCCACGCTACACAAAAAGAGATGGGAGTTTCGCTATGTCTTTCGTCCAGAGTGGCAGTCTACACCCCCAGCCGGAGGAGAACCAGCATACTCATTAACCTAGGTCGGCAACAACTTTGGACCATATCAGGACTATACACAGGTCATTGGCACCTGAATAAGCACCTCAGCAAAATCGGTCTTGCACCCAGTGCTCGTTGTCGAGGATGCTTGGTGGAGCAGGAATCATCCCACCACGTTCTATGTGATTGCACGGCTAAACCCACGTCAGAGTAGAAGTCTTTGACCCAAAGAAGCTGACAATGAGGCAGATCCTATCTTACCCCCAGGGCAAAACCCTGGAGCTTGCCCACCGAATCACCTGGTTTGATGGGTAGGTTAAGTGAAATGGAGGACGCATAAAGGACCCAATTATTTGGCCTAAGCGCTGTACGGTGCGGAATTTCGACCATCCCTATAGACCCCACTTTGGTAAGCTTTGCATTACATGAACGTCGGGTAATCCCCCTCCTTCTCCATTCCGCTGCCGAATAGATGTTCAACTGGCCTAAGTGCTGTGTGTCTCACGATCTCTAATAAATCAACCCTATGGGGACTTACACTTATCAATTATTTATTATTTTACAAAATATAATACACAAATGAAAATGCAATTACGCCTAAATGAGTAAAGTTTCAATTAATTATTATCCATTAATATTCGGGAAAATTTTACAATTTGTGTTGACAGTAATTCTGAGATTTATTGCGGGCTCATCGATTGCAAGGCATATTTTGTTGGATTTTGCGTACACGTTATGGATTTCATTAACTTAACTACAATAATAACTAGATTACAATACAAAATAATTGTATTGATGATGTAATAATGAATGTATGTACAAGAAGAGAGAGAGTGCCGCGATCGTTCTTGCAGATCGCACTGGATGCCAATCGAGGATGATTTAATTGTTGTATTTGTAAACATTTCCTAGAAAATTATTGCACTATTTTCCGCTTCATTGATCTGATGCCCAATTTCCGATTGACATTTCTTTTGCTGCGACACATTAAACCGCAGAGGAAATTCAGCCGACGTATGGGAATCCCGGATAAGCTGCTGGGAAGAAAGCCGGAAATGCTGCAGCGGTAGGTGCGACAGGCACCGAAGCGACCATATAGGAAGTGAGAACGGTGGGCACCACTTGCGTTGAGAAAATGGTCGTGTAGGCCGTTTTGGCACCGAACGTCAGCTTGAGAATCTTGCTGTTGGTGTGCGTGACCACAGTGGTTTGCACAATTGACGAAGAGGTGACAGCAAACTGGGGCTGCTGTTGCTGCGGAAACAAGGGGTTGACGGCCATCGGCGGTGGTGGGATCGGTAGAGGAGGCAATGCCGGCAGGGTGCTCGTAACAAACTCGTAATCTGTCTTCGTGACGGTGCCCACGATCTTCGACAGCGTGCTGAGGATGGTGTGCTGGCCGTTAATTACCGGAATTACGTGCGATTCGTAGAGAGTTTCGACTTTAATCACCGGTTTCGAGGCCGTAATCACATGGCCTTGTGGCGGTTGGGCAGCGGCAGCAGCAGCAGCAGCGGCCGGATTCAATAAACGCAACAAAGCAAGCTGTTGTAATTGTTCCGGCGTTAACCCTGGTGTCGTTTGTATAGCATCCTGGAAGTGGAGTTTCGGGGTCATTTGTTGCTGCTGTTGCTGCTGCTTGCGGAACTTTGTCCCGTCTGGAATACGCGACTTGTCGACGGCGGACAGATCGAAATCCGAGCCGATGTTCGCCAGATCGAGATCACCTGGGAGTATCCGTTTCAATGCACCCTCCTCCTGATCATTTATATCACCAAATTCCAGCTCCAAATGCAATTCCGAGCCGGCTTCATCTAGGTGGCTATTGAACTCATTCAGAGTCTTACTCGGGTTGAAATGATATGCGTCCATCGGCGGCAGGGTCTTTGTAGCTGTGACCAGTCGCGTGACCAAGTAGGTTTGCACCAGAGTGTAACTGGTGGTTGCATTGCCACCATGAACTACCGGCAGAATATGCGTCTTCAGCATGGTCTGGGTGGTGCTAAATGTATCTGTCAGTGTCTCCAATGGCGGCGTTTCTATATCGGAGGCCATGTACAATGGCGGAAGGGTGGCAATGCTGGAGTCCAGGAAGTTGTTATCTTTGCCGTAATTACTCGAAGTCGCCAGAATGTTTTCCGTTAACGGTTCAATTGCCGAGGCGCCGATAGTGGGCTCACTGGAAGCTTCCAAACTTTTTTCGAAGGTGGATGTTACAGTGATGTACCTGGTGTTCTTAACGCTTCCCACCTATACGCAAAACACGCAAAACACATGAATTGTAAGCAAAAGTCAGCAACAATTTACTTGGAAGGTGTACGGCGATTTGATCGTGGCGATCTCATAGTAGATGTCCTTAAAGTCCGGCGGCGTTGAGATT
Organism: Labidoglobus nevermanni; assembly: GCA_025447835.1. Lineage (NCBI taxonomy): Eukaryota > Metazoa > Arthropoda > Insecta > Coleoptera > Staphylinidae > Labidoglobus > Labidoglobus nevermanni. The sequence goes on from JAOEHK010071657.1 coordinate 16,058, forward strand.
TCCACTTTAATGGTCTCCAGCGGGAAAGGCGTGTCGAGCTTATTTTCGGTCGCGCTCTCGTCGTCGATGATGGAAGCGACAGATTCGGACCCGACTAAGCTATCCACATCATCGGAGCGTGCCTGAGGCGTTGCGAGGTCGTTGAGCGAGGGCGAAACCTCCTGCAGGGAGGGTGGAGTCGCCTCGTTGGCGTCCTCGTCGTTGACCTTTCGGATGGTGATGCGCGGCTTCGGCGTTGTTTTGTACTGCCAGCGACCTGGGGAGCGGTTCAGCTTGAATTTATACAAGCTGGACGTGGCATGGTTGCCGCCAGCATCCACCGTCGACGCCTGGACTTTGGGTTTGTAGCCGCGCCGCGTGAACCCGCTGTTATCCGGTGCCGGGGTGCTGCTGCTGCTGCTTCTCTGCTGTTGCTTATTGCGACGAGAATTATACCGCTTTCCAGAGCCGAAGGTCGCGCTTGGCGTTATTGGCTCGCTAGATACAGAGACAGTGGATATGTGAGACTTGTTCCGACCATATTTCTGGCGGTTCTTGTTGTTTTCGTGATGGTGGTGATGTTGGTTGTGGTGTTGTGCTGTATTGTGCTCTCTGTGTATATATTTATTTAGAAATATGATTAGTGCCACGTCACAAGAAACGTTACTATAATAATATATATCCAATCCACATAAATACACATTTCCCCCCGTTTACATGGTACTTTTTACATGTTTTCGATTTACCAAGGGTTTTGAAATCTATTTCCCCCATTTACATGGAAAGGTTAAGTATATAAGTAGAATTGTCGATTGTGGTTTTTGGAGGAAAAATTCAGTTCAATAAACAAGATGATGTCTACTCCAAATAAA
>JAOEHK010071679.1:0-16870 GCA_025447835.1 Labidoglobus nevermanni
GGTCAATTTTTCTATGTACATTTAACACGATTTGTAATCGTTAACATTTAGAGTATCAGTCTCTTTCGAACGTTCATGAGAATATAGTTCAAGTTTGCAATGTATTCTCACGCTGAAAATGTCGTAACTTAATTACTGGCTAATCTAAAGAATCAAAAAGTTGTAATAATAACTGGACTGAAATGGGTGGAAGATGTGTTCAAAGATATCTGCCGGAATTATGACCATTGCAACAATATACATACTCAAGCCGATCTTATGTCAAATTTCTTCTTACAGCGGTCATTTTTTTATAGCGATCTTATTATTCAAGATGCAATGAAATTGCTATATTAGATCCAAGTTGTAGCTAGAAATAGCAAATATTTGTTCGTACAGCTGATAATTAATGGAATTATTTGGACGTGAATATAGTTCAAGTTTGCAATGTATTCTCACGCTGAAATTGTCGTAACTTAATTACTGACGAATCTAGTTAAATTGCTGAAAAAATAACTAGACTGAAATGGGTGGAAGAGGTGTTCAAAGATATCTGCCGGAATCATGACCATTGCTACAATATTTAACATGAAAATCATCTTCTGACAATTTCTTATTCAGTGGTCTTTTATAGCGTCTTATTGTTCAAGTTGCAATGGAATTGCTTTATTAAATCTAAGTTGTAACTAGAAATAGCAAATATTTGTTCGTACAGCTGATAATTAATGGAATTCAATGCACGTGAATGTAGTTCAAGTTTGCAATGTATTCTCACGCTGAAATTGTCTTAACTCAATTACTGGCTAACCTAGAAGATCAAATTATTAAAAAAATAATTGGAGTGAAATAGATGGAACAGGTGTTCAAAGATATCTGCCGGAATCATAACCATTGCTACAATATTTAACATGAAAATCATCATTTGTTCCACGTGTCAATTTGAGGTTATAAATGAAAATCTTAAAAGAAATCGGTTTTTCAAGTGTTAGCGCCTAGTTATTATGAATTCAATTTGTTGGTGATTGCAGTAGAAGCTATTTGTACTTATCGGGCTTGGAAAGATAGTAATTGACAGTAGTTGAGAAAGCCAGCAAGAAATTGGCCAGTTTGGCGCGTTTTCTTAGCATTGCTCTATCAAATGCAAATTGTGAGCGAAATGAGCGTAATTAGAATGCAACGAGTGTTGAGAATTCGGAAGCTCGTGCTTGTTTACGAAACTTCCGTCTTCCTGCCTCCTTCTGTTTTGCATTTTGTCATACAATTAGTGCCTCATTGAGTTTCTATTCAAATCCAACCCTTTTATTATGCCCATTCCTTCGTTGTGCACCCCACCTGCATTTAACTGATTGCTGTTAAATGCGACTTACAAGGTATGACTTCCATTGATAGGCTGCGTATGGAGTGCATTTAATAACTTCAATCCGTCTTCCGTCAACAGTCGCCTTCCTGCAACTGTTTCCGGTAACTTTTCGACAGCGACAAGTTTTTTGGCTGTCATCCAGCTATTACTGTCTTGTAACTGCTTATATCTTGAGACTGGCGCTACTTCAACGTCGCGCAAATAGGCTTTTCCATCCAAGACGATCATCTCAACGTCAATAACGCGCTCACAGCAGCGTCTTGCACACTGATAAGACGAGTTTGGGTGTGCGCTGAACGAAACAGCGTCGTCCGAGCTCGTACTCACTTCCGGATTGCCGACAGTGGCGCCCCAAATGAGATGATAAATAGACTCCGGCCAACATGGTGCATCCATATATGGAAGTCATTAAAATGCGATTTATATCACGATACCTCATTCACATTCAACCGCAAAGTAGACTACTGCGAAGGGTTAATGAGAGTGGCATGCAATGAAGAAGGACTAACAGCGAGCAGCATTCTGCTTTTTCTAAGACGCGCCCCGATCGAGCAATCTGGGCACTAGTCCAGTGGTGGCGAACCTTTTTTCGTGGACGTGCCACAATAGTCCTAATACCACATGTCTCGCGTTGTTGACGTGCCAGACAGTTTTTACTGAGAAAAGTTTGATAAATATATAGCTATTAGAATTTTAGTTAAACAATTTTCAAAAATAAATATATTTACAATTAATGATTGATGTACTTATAGGCAAGTTCTGAGAATCGTTTATATTTTCTGTTCAATATTTTTGCGAAATCCATTTTTATTACGATACCTTCACGTGCCATCAAAATTTTCGTAGGTGCCACCCCTGGCACGCGTGCCATAGGTTCGCCACCACTGCACTAGTCTCTTCGTCATTAGTATGTTAGAGGGGTGCGTGGAATGAAACCGTCGGTCGGCGTCGATTTCGCGTTCGTCGTCGGAGATCGTTTAGCGAGTCTGGCACGCTGTTTTCCACTCGAATTTCCCTCATTACAGCGGATTTAGATATGTTTAAGGACGCGACAATGGGACTCGTGCGAAACGCACGCATTTTCCACTGATGGAAATCCAACGGCTGCGCGCCGAAAGCGTGAAAACCGCCCACGATTTAGATTTATACCCACTGATAACCTTATTTCGCTACGCGCTTGAATATCTTCTTCGCGAACGCAATCTGTACTACTTTGACTTGCAAATGGGGCTGGTGAGGAGGGTGCGAGCGAACTAAGAGAGTGTGTAGATTGGCTGCCTTCAAGTGAGGTGCTTTGTTTATTTGTTTTTCGCCTTTTTCTGGACATTATAAAGAGTGGATTACAATTAAATTTGATTTGGGCATGTGGAATGCTGATGCTGTCGGGTTCGCGCGTCCATTTTGACACTTTATTGGCGGGTAAACGAAAAAACAAGCCGATTCGCATGCATTTAAATGGCATCGCAATGCAAGCTTGCTTTAAATAACCTCGCATTGTGCGAATGCGAATTGGACGGCCTGTCTCTCATAATTTGCTGCTTTTATCTCGAATATATTCACTATGCATTAGTTATGCGAGTTAATTAGGTCATTGAATTCGCATTCTGTCATCACGTGCTCTTTGTCTGCATGTTGCTTTTATCTACAAATTTAATAATGGCTTCAGTAATTGCCATTGATGGAAATAAAGAGAGCAGTCAGCAATCTAAATTGTTAATTTCTATGTCTCTATATATATATTTCTATCAATTCATTATTAAGTTCAATAGCAATACTATTGAAAATTTGAATTTCGCGCGCCACAGCTGGGAAGCTAGGCAACATGACTAACTCATCTGCTTCTGTAGTTATCTACTTTCTGTTTTCCTTTGGATGCAAAGACTAGATTTAGTCATAGATAAGCCAAATGATAATAATAATGATTAACTCAGACTAGTTGCTAAGTAATTAACGAAATATATTTCAAGTTCTTCAAATCCTTAGTTTTACCTTAGTTTCATCCAGGTTTTAAGGGAGAATCAAGTACACCACCTTGCGCTAATACCCCAGCTGTTGCATATTCAAATGCAGAGTTTCCGTTTCCATACAGTAATTGAAATCCTTCGTTTGTAAGTAATTGATAAGGTAAAGAAGTTTGCGAAATAATTAATCAATGTTCGAGCATGGCTGAAAGTGAAACGACTAGCTGGCTGCGTATTTAGTGCGAAAAGCACATTTTCTCAGACGAATCTGCAACTGGGAGCGGCAATCGGACGGATTAGGTCGGATTTGCGAAATTCAATGCGAGATATTTTACGCGCTTCTCTCTTTGTTTCCCTGTTTTGTAATCACATTGCAGATGCGAATACAAATTGATGCCGTTTTGCACAGTGTCGGCTCTAGGAATTTAACGCCCCGATGCACAATAGTCAATAGTAAGCATTTAAGAAAAATTGATGAAATAATTTTTATTAAATTTCATAATTGCCATCAAATGACTAGCACGTGGAGCCGGCCCTGGTTGTGCAAATATTTCCGCATTCTAAAACAGATCATTATTGAGTCGAAGATGCACGATACAGAGTCAGTTTTAATCGGTGCAATCAACGCAATTCTCTTGAACGATGCGATGAGGTGTGAAGATCACTTCTCACCGGATCGCGTTTTCATCCAAACGAAGGCAATCTCGTTGAAATTTGCAAGTATTCTCATCGCAATCCATTTAGATCAGTGTTTCTCAGGGTGGGTGTTGAAGGTTCGCGACTTAAAAATTTACTGGTGCAAGATTTAAAAATAATCGTCTTCTGAAAATTAAATAAGGACTATAAATATAAGGAGTCCGTTAGAAATTAACTTCAGAAATTGCAAACAATATGCGATACGCATGGGATTCACAGATAAAATAACTTCTCGAGTTAATTGGTAACAATCTTTATCAATTAATCTTCCAATTGAAAAAAATGAAAATTAATTTTTGTTGTGTTTCTTTACCATTTCTTATCGTAGTACCTATAATTTAGATTTCTCTTTAGAGTAATAAGACTTTTTTATTTTGGTTGGGGGGCGTAGGGACTTTTCAAAGCGTTTGGTGGGGCATGGCTAAAAAAGGTTGGGAAACACTGATCTAGATATTGTCCTTGCCTCGTTGCAATGCAAAAAGGATGGAAGGAATGCAGCAATTTATTCGATTTCCGCCTTCTTTACGACACTATCTTTAATTGCACTTCTTTTACAAGTCGCCTTCAGTCCACTTGTATCCAACATCGTTAATTTTCCAACGCCACAATAAAGTCACTTTGTTCCAAGACGTCGTGATCGATATGTCGCAGGGAAATGGCAGAATACGGGATTCAATCAATTCTCTAGGGATTTCATTGAATCCCGGCAGATGGCAAATCTCTAGGGATTTGATAGAATTGCGAATTCTCCAATTTCCCTGTGCGTTGGATGGCAAATTCGCCTTAATTCAGCTGCAAGTAGCAGATTTCAGCGCTTCAAACGTGCCGGAAGAATTTCCATAACTTGGTGCGAATTTATTTGCGCGCACAGACCGGAAGTGGGAACAATACCGTAATTTCATTTGGATGTTGTGCGAAACGTTGCCATGCGTGCAATTCTTCTGCTCGTAATCCGTGCGTCCCACGTGCCAGCATCCCATCCGCACCCTCATCCCTCTGCGTCCCTTTGGCTCGCACCGTATGCTGACGTGAGATGAGATGACACGCGTCTGCGAATCGCGAATTTCAGTGCACGCCAATGTGTGAGGAATTTCACGTCCGTTAATTATTTACAATTACCCGGAATCGTAGTCCGCGACGCCGGAATGATATTCGGAGCGAAATTTGAGTGCCGAGGGTGCAAAAGTCTTGATTAAATTATGCACGAGACGCGCGGCGTAATTGTAACGTATGCGGCATGCCGGCCGGAATGTCCTTGACGCGCCCATTTTTGCAAAGGTCACAAATGAGAATTACTAGGTCACTGTAGGGCAATTGCGTGCGCTGCCTGTTTACCCACGTCCAGCAACTTTGAGCATTTCTCATTTGCGTCCTTTCGAAGACTGCGGAAGATGTGTGCTGGCTAACTTCATACTCTTACCCTTACACCCCTTTGGAATGGTGCACTAACAGAGCTCAGAAAGATATTCTCATTTTGAACTACGGTGTTCATTTTACTATGAATTTCTGAGATATTGTATTGTTTTATTTTTATTTTATTTTATTTTAGAGCTAAACATAAATATTTTAAACAATATTAGAAAATTACTTGAACACGAAGTCAGACGAAACACAACAAGTTCCTATGAACCTTTCTAATTTTACTCTAAATTTAGCCTATGAGGACTAACTTCGTGGTTCTGCCCTTTTAGATGGTTGTAGAAACAGAATTCAAGATAAATACTCTCATTCTGAATTACCGGTTTCTTTTTACGATTCATTTCTGAGATAATTCATGGATCATTATATGAACTTGCAGGTAAATACAAGTATTTCAGAATAAAATCAAAGGAAGTTAGTTTGAGTATGAAATCAGAAGACGGAGCAACAAGTTCCGATAAACATTTCTATATCTTCGTCCTTTAGAAGACTTCGCAATATGTATGAAGGCTAACTTCATGGTTTTCCCCTTTTCGATGCTGGCAGAAACAGAATCTAGAAAAATATTCTCAGTATTCCGTTTACGATTATTTTCTGAGATCTTCCATATATCATTATATGAAATTACAGGCAAATACAAGAATTTCAGAATAAAATCCAAGGAAGTTAGTTTGAGAATGAAATCAGAAGACGGAGCAACAAGTTCCGATAAACATTTCTATATCTTCGTCCTTTAGAAGACTTCGCAAAATGTATGAAGGCTAACTTGATAGTTTTGCCCTTTTCGATGTTGCAGAAACAGAATTCAGAATTCATTTTGAATTACGTTTACGATTAATTTTTGAGTTATATCTTGCAACATTCTACAAAGTAGTAAGTGCAAATAAACTATTGTGAAGATAGAAAACTGAAACAAGGTCCGATTTGCTTTTGCACTCCACTGCATTAGAAATGAGTCACTGGAGAAGAATCTTAAACCTGATTCCATTACTGAGCAGCTGAGAACAAGTAGAAGCTTGATTTAGATTGGCAATTGAAGGTGATGCAAATGCAAAGCAGAAATATGTTTACTGGATAAACAACATTGCTGAATTGGTGTAAGCCAAGTCTAAATCTGCATTCCTACCATTATAACCTTAAGGGCAAATCAGGAGCGAGTCTAATGACTCGCACCAGGTAACAACTCTTCAGATTGTCCTCTATCCGACACTCGCAATAAGAGGACGCAGTTTGGCGCGGATCTCGAATTGGGAGCAATCTTCTTGACGGCTTGTCACGTGCACTTAAAACGCAATTACGATATTTACAGCCCATCTTCGACGTGTGCTGGCGTTTAGACTACCCCGTCAAGAGAAAGTGCGCAAAAGGAGCATCAACAGCAGCAATAATTTACGTCGTCTCTTCTTCTTCCTCCTCCTTTTCTTCTTCTGGTCGCCGGCGATTCGCATCTCCGCTGTCTTCAGCGGCGCGATGCTGCGCGTCGCGATCCTGGTGCCAGTTGCGCGTCGGCGCTCGGTCAGGAAGGACGTCGCGACGCCGCCGCCGCTTCCGGCTCGTGCGCACTTTTCCGTTGCGTCCATTTGCCAACTGCTTTAATTGCAGTTGGAATTCATCAGAATGCAGCATGGACTCGCAGTTATCCTCAATGGTGTTTACCGCTAATTGTCGGCGAATTGTGGCGTAATCACATGGCTTAGGTAGCGTCGATAATCGGAGCAATAATGGCAACGCCGGAGAACGGAAGGTAATGAACGATAATGACGATAATGACGCAAGCAATGAAATCAAAGCGGATGCCGCTCGCCCGAATCTGCTTGGGGATGCAACGCGCCGGAATGATTCGATCAAATTAAGCAACAGGCCAAGCAGTCCTGGCGAACTTCAAACGGCGCCCACTGTTTGTCCCTGCAGACGCCAGCCAAGTGCTCGCGAAATCCACAAATGAGCGGATTGATCCAGAAACAGCCGTCGTCCTCTATTATCCTTGCTGTCTGCCGTCCGATGCCATCCATTCCAGCCATTCACGTCTTTGATGTCTCATTCTGCTGCCCGATTATCCGAAACTTTTCCATGTGGACAGGATAATGCCCCATTTGGGCCAAGTTACAGTTTATAGTGAAATGTTTCAAATTATTTCCATATTTCCTATTAATTTATAGGGCAAATACGTACTAATCCTAGCCTAATAGAGAACATACACTAACGTAACCTTAAAAGTGCTATAACTCGGATAATGCGCAATATTTATTAGGATAATAATTACTACAATATTGGTATAATTTATGTGTGGAAGCGTTTGAAAATAGAATGTATTTGTATAAATGGGAATTAAATTTAGATAGGAGAGTGCATTTGAAGCGAGTGCGTAATTAAGTCGAAACAGTACCTAGTGTAATGAATGAACACTTGACGGCTATTAGGTTAGGGCTGGCGTCCGTCAGTGCAGCTGCATTGCGATAAATCATCTCGACTGAAGCGTCGCTAAAGCTTTCAGCGAGCGCCGCGACGATTCCTGCGTCCTGCCGACGACCGATTTAGTGCGCGATAGCGCGCCCAAGACGGCCCATCATTAGCTCCTCCAGGCGTCCCTTATATCCGCGCGCGAAGCGACGAAACGGCGTCCAGCACGCACCATTGCAATTCGTACCTATTTGCGCTCAATATTTGCCTGCGCCGGATGTTATCTATCTCTGAAAAATGATCTTCCATGGCTGCCACTGTCGTTGGAACAAAATTAAACTTGGTAGAAAATTACAGAGCTCTACATTATCCTATCGTATTTTGACATTCGCCGATTGATTTCAAGCGCGCAGCATTGGGATGAGATGAATGGTGGACGTGAGCCGCAGGCGAAATGTCCTGTTGTTGGGTCGATAGACGCGCGGCAGTTTTCCCGCTCAGTCACGTGACGCGCGAGTTGGCGTTGGCGCATATGGCGCACGCGTCGCTGGATTTACGAGCGAAAAATTGATTAATTCCCTTTACGTTTGAGGCTGGCCGCACCATTTGGGGCGCACGTTCGTGCGAATCGCGAAATGTGCGCATATTGCCTTCGCATGCGCTGCGCCTGCAATCGGAAAGCAGGCGAATGCAATTTATGCAAATTTCGCACGGCAGCGAGTCCGTTTTGTCCGCGCCGTGTTGCCGCATTTAAGAAACAATTTTTGCGAATTACTCGGCACGCAACATTACTTACTGCCTATTGCGGCTCTACACGGTTGCCATTTGGCTGGCAGCGATGCCACGTTCCCATCTCGCATGGAATTTAATTAAAGCCGTGCGCAAAAACGCAAAGTTCAATATTTGAGTTCTTCCCATACCCATGAACATGTTATTTTTGCCGCTCCAATTCGTTTTCGGACGAATTACACGAATTCATCGCTGAATTCCAATTGCAGACGAAGTTTGCCAACTACATTCGCCATTTTGCCGTGTTGCCGAAACTGAATAAACTTGTCACCTGTCAATCGAACGTCGTTTTGACGAAATTTAGACACTTTTGCATTTGCATTCTCGAGAAAACAAAAGGAATAAGACAAGATCCCAATTACAATTAGCATGTCTCTACTTTTCAAGCTTTTCTCAGCAATTTGCCTTAAGAAACTTGGTGAATTATTTTGTAATATATGCAAGCATAATGTTATTTTTGCCGCTCCAATTCGCTTTCGGACGAATTACACGAATTCATCGCTGAATTCCAATTGCAAGCGAAGTTTGGCAACAACCTGAATACATTCGCCATTTTGCCGTGTTGCCGAATCTGAATAAACTTGTCACCTGTCAATCGAACGTCGTTTTGACGAAATTCAGAGACATTTACATCCGAAATCTTGAGAAAACAACAGGAATAAGATATGAGCCCAATTAGAGTTAGCACACTTTTCCAGCTTTTCTCACTCAATTTGCCTTAAGAAAAGTAGTGAATTATTTTGTAATATATGCAACCATGTTATTTTTGCCACTCCAATTCGTTTTCGAACGAATTACACGAATTCATCGCCGAATTCCAATTGCAGGTGAAGTTTGGCAACAACCTGAACGCATTCGCCATTTTGCCGTGTTGCCGAAACTGAATAAACTTGTCATCTGTCAATCGAACGTCGTTTTGACGAAATTTAGACACATTTGCATTCGAATTCTCGACAAAACAGTAGGAATAAGATATGAGAACAATTAGAGTTGGCACACTTTTCTCACTCAATTTGTCTTAAGAAACGTAGTGAATTATTGTGTAATATATGCAACCATGTTATTTTTGCTACTCCAATTTGTTTTCGGACGAATTACACGAATTCATCGCCGAATTCCAATTGCAGGCGAAGTTTGGCAACAACCTGAACACATTCGCCATTTTGCCGTGTTGCCGAAACTGAATAAACTTGTCACCTGTCAATCGAACGTCGTTTTGATGAAATTTAGACACTTTTGCATTTGAATTCTCAAGAAAACAACAGGAATAAGACAAGAGCCGAATTACAGTTAGCATGTTCCTACTTTTCCAGCTTTTCTCAGCAATTTGCCTTAAGAAACTTACTTGGTGAATTATTATGTAATATATGCAAGCATAATGTTATTTTTGCTGCACCAATTCGTTTTTGGACGAATTACACGAATTCATCGCTGAATTCCAATTCCAGACGATGTTTGGCAACTACATTCGCCATTTTGCGTTGTTGCCGAAACTGAATAAACTTGTCACCTGTCAATCGAACGTCGTTTTGACGAAATTCAGACACATTGGCATTCGAATTGTCGAGAAAACAACAGGAATAAGACAAGAGCCCAAATACAGTTAGCATGTCTCTACTTTTCTAGCTTTTCTAAGCAATATGCCTTAAGAAACTTGGTAAATTATTCTGTAATATATGCAACCATGTTATTTTTGCCCCTCTAATTCGTTTTCGGACGAATTACACGAATTCATCGCCGAATTCCAATTGCAGGCGAAGTTTGGCAACAACCTGCATACATTCGCCATTTTGCCGTGTTGCCGAAAGTGAATAAACTTGTCACCTGTCAATCGAACGTCGTTTTGACGAAATTCAGAGACATTTACATCCGAAATCTTGAGAAAACAACAGGAATAAGATATGAGCTCAATTAGAATTAGCACACTTTTCTCACTCAATTTGCCTTAAGAAACATAGTGAATTATTCTATAATATATGCAACCATGTTATTTTTGCCCCTCTAATTCGTTTTCGGACGAATTACACGAATTCATCGCCGAATTCCAATTGCAGGTGAAGTTTAGCAACAACCTGAACACATTCGCCATTTTGCGTTGTTGCCGAAACTGAATAAACTTGTCACCTGTCAATCGAACGTCGTTTTGACGAAATTCAGACACATTTGCATTCGAATTCTCGCGAAAACAGCAGGAATAAGACATGAGAGTCCAATTAGAGTTGACAGGTCTCTACTTTTCCAGCTTTTCTCAGTCGATTTGCAGCAAGAAACTTGGTGAATTATTGTATAATGTATGCGACTATAAATCTTAATCGTTCAGTGAAAAGTTTGACTAGTGTCGCCGAGTGTAACCTTGGCAGAGGGCAAGTGCGAAGGACAAGAAAGCAGGGACGCCACTTACGTATTTATAATCTAATAAAGGGCTCAACACCATCGCCAGTTTATCATCCCCGGTGACGCGCAGACATCGGCAGCGATTACCAAAGTGTCGGGATTACATCGTCGCCGGCGCGGCCGCTGCCTCCACCACCCCCGTTTGCGCAGCGCGTGCCCCAAATGGGAGCAGAGCGCACGCGGCAGGAGCGCAAGTTTGCAAAGACAATATTGTCATCGTCGTCGGCACACCTACGCCCTCTATGCGTACTTTATTACCCCCGGCGTCTTCGTCCTCGTCAACCACAATGTCGTCTTCCTATTAGATTCCTTCGCGCTGCACGTTGGATCATTTACCTTCAGATTCATGCTGATCCTCGTGTTATTATTGGCGCTGCTGGCTGCCAGGGCGCCCGACTCTGCAACTAGTTCCGGAATGATGCGCTCTGACTAATTGACCCTGACACGTCTCGGCGTTCGCGTTCGATGCCCATCAAAGTCTGAACTTTTTCACGCTTTGCCAGCACCTCGCAATAACTCATCCGGTGGCAATTTGCATTCATTGCACTGCACCCCCTTCGGAGCGGGGGTGGGTGGCTGGTTTCCAGCCGAATGCGCGTATGACTCGTCGCGCCCCCCGTGCAAATGCATGTCGACGACTCTAATTAGCCGCGTAATTAATGACATTAATCTCACTCTCCGGCTAATCTGGGGTGCGGTTTCACCCCCTTGCGCACGCCGGCGTTCCGCTTGTTTTTACTCGCCAGTCTGCCGCTGCACTTCTCCTCATTTTCCATAATCTCCTGCGCCCCTCGCGGCAGGTAGTGATAGATCGCTTCCGCATTCGTCGCACTGCGGCCGCTGCAAGCCGGAAAAGTGGCAAATCTGAATATTGCATCTCACGCATGGACGCAAGTATTGTGCTTATCGCATTGCCGCCGTTTGTTCGCAACGCGGCGTAAATCACGTGTGCGCGGTGCGCGCCATCTGTGAGCGAGACGCGCAGCAAGACAAATGCGTCACAATGCGCGCCATCTGTCATCGCCATTGCCGCCATGCAGCGCCAACTTTTCGCTCTCCATTTTTAATTGCACAAAGTTGACTCGCATCCCCTCGCTGGCGGGCGCATTTCTGCTGCGTTATGAATTTAATAAATAGCCGTACGGCCACTTGTGAAGCCGTTTTGCCAGCCGCCTCCCGCCACTCGGCATCCTTCTTTTATACGTTTACATTTTCATAGCGTATTTTCCGGCTGGTTAGGTTGCAGTGCGCGCCTGAGCACCTCTGGGGTGCGGCGGTCGGTCGGGGGTGGCGGCGCGCTTCAAATATTTATGAAATCTCTCTCTGATGAAAAAGCTCTCCGCTCATTATTGCGTGCATGAAACACATCGTTGGCCATATCGCCGCCGCGCGCAGAGATTGCATGCCCATTTTCGCGCCCACCCCTATGGCGCATCACGTGCGCCCCGTTTGCCGTCTTCATTTGCAATGCCGCCGCAAGCTGTTGCTGGCTGGGCGCTAGAGGGCGCGTTCGATTCTTCGCCGGACCATCTGGACGTCGATTTGCTATCGCCGTAAATCATTGCACTTTGGCGCCGCTTTCGCCAATATTTTGACAGCGTCCTGTCCAAACACGCGCGAGGATTAGGTATGACCGTCACGACCGCGCCGGAATCCCACTGGCTGGGGGTGGTGCGCGTTTGTTTCCTTAGTGGCGCACAAGTTTGCCACGCCGCCCTGAACCTGATGCGTTCCCTTCGTTCCGAACGCACGAACGTGTGAAATTGGAAAATCCAGAAGACGCCGCCACCACCGCCGCCGTTAGCGCCACTTCTTCGCCCAACTTTCTTCCGCCTGCTACTTACTTACCATCAGCGTGCGCTTTGTCAACGAGTCGTCCTGCTGGCGCAGCAAATTTATTAGCGACCCATTTCCGGAAAGAGGTTTCATAGTTTTCCAAATTGAGAGATTCATCTATGACGAGCTTTTTATCAGGTCGAAGCTGGTAGTAGAATTCGCATACAGTAAAACCACGATTTAGCAAATTACTCCGATTTAACGTTTCAAAGTGCTGATCCCTTGAAAAAATCTCGATTTTACGAATAAAACTTGTATGAACTATGTAAAGATTGTCGTTTTTAGCGGTAAATATATAAATATTTTCAAAAAATGTAATATCCACGTATTTATGATCACCTATGTATTGTATATTATTGTCCAAACATATACAGTAAAACCCCGATTTAGCGAATAACCACGATTTAACGTTTGAAAGTGCTGGTCCCTTGAAAAAATTTCGATTTTACAAATTAAACTAATGCATTTTGGTCCTCTCGATTTAACGAACTTTTTGGGCAAATGATATTTTGGCGTTTTCGCTGTAGCGAGTGTTGTAAATACTATTATAACACTGCAAGCTGGCAATTCATAGAAATTTGATATTGAAATTGTATAAACCATGTAAAGATTGTCGTTTTGGCGATAAATATATGAATATTTACAAAAAATGTAATATCTACGTATTTATGGTCATCTTTGTATTGTATATTATTGTATAAACATATACGATTTAGTGAATAGCCCCCATTTAACGTATAAAAATGCTCGTCTCTTGAGAAAATCTCGATTTTACAAATGAAACTAATGCATTTTGGTCCCCTCGATTTAACGAACTTTTTGGGCTGAGGACATTATGACGTTTTCGCTGTAGCGAGTATTGTATATGTTGTTTTAACACTTCAAGCTGCCAAAATCTTAGAAATTTGACATTGAAATTGTATGAATCATGTGAACATTGTCAAAGCTTGTTGTTTTACACACGAATAAATGTCGATCATAGAACCCGACCCGAACATACCTACCCCGATTTGACGATGTTTTCTCATAGGTTCCTTGAAAATCGGAGTCTTACTGTATAACAATTTATTTTTGTTATGACAATCCCGATTAAGCGAATAATCTCGATTTAACATTTTATCGTCGGTCTCTTGAAATTCGTTAAATCGGGGTTTATTTGTCTTTACTCTTTCTCGTCTCCAATTTTGAGATTTATAGCTTGAGCTTATTTTTCGAAAACCGGAAGTTGCGAAGATCGGAAACATGCTGGGCGCTCGTCGTCTTGATTGAGCGAATCCTGGCTGCCGACGTTTGACGCGCAATCGACGCCATGCGATAATCGAAGCGGAACTGAAACATTTCACGTCGATTGTTTACTCTTCCTTCGACAGGCAGCCGCGACCGGCGACGTCCTTTCATGCGCCGCCGAAACGTAAACAGGAGCAACGTGTGGCGTCCATCCGGCGTGCGCTTTGAAGAACGCGCCAGCGCCGTAAACACTGCCAAGTGCTGCCGAAGACGCCCTCCGGCTTGACCTTAAGGCACGCGGTGAAAGGGCAGCGCGACATTTCTCCTCGTCGCGATCTGCTGCCGCACAAGATGGTATTTCGGACGAAGAGTCCCTTTTAAGGTCATCGGCTGCGCCGTAAAGTGCCGTTCGGCAACCCGTCAATACGGGTGGTAATGTAGGTCGCTGCAATTTGCTGCCACTTCTTGACCGCCGTCTGCAATTCGCTGCCGATTTTTATGCGCTAATAACACACTTGCGACGAATAATTTACCATATTATTTGTGCAGACTCTTTAGCATTCGTCTTAAGTAGATAATTGAAACCGATTTCTTGCCTCATATGGACAAGTGCGTTCCGTGTCAAGGCTACAATCACAATTTTAATTTGGTTCACAATGGAACCGCGTGATTATCACACTTTTTTACTATAAATCACTGAACACAATGCACATGAATGTATGACACTCATATTCAAATTCGCCAGCGCCCCTTTTAGCTCATCCTTCACTTCCAACCTGGTTCCTGTTCGAATTTTCGAATTTCCTCTCGCATTTTCTCCCTCCCGCGGCATAGATTCTGCGAAGGGTGCCAGAGAAGTCGTCGAAACATCGACGGAAACTTTGCATAATGTCTTCGGAGACAGCGCAGACCTGCTGGCGATAAATCAGGCCGTGTCGCGGGGGTGGCAACGGGCTGGCACTTACACAATTCGGATTCGCATCATTTTTTATCGCACCCCCACCACTGCCCTTCCCCGCTTCATCTCAACGCCTTGCATATGCTTTTAATCGAATTGAGTTGTCCGCCAGCCAATAGTTTCCGCCCGCGGGATATTTAAATCGGTGATTTTCAGCCGCGAGCAGAAAGGGCGCGCGCAGCGATTTAATTAAGAGCCTGCTTGATTTAATCACCCGCCGCAGCCGGGTGAGTGAGACGTTGGGAGCGCTCAATCAAACCGAAGAATTAATTCATCGCCGCCGGCGAAAGTTAGTTCGTCGAGTTTTCCGGCCACGTCTGCACCTCCTCGTGTCACCCTCGTCCGCAATCGCACACACAGACACCCTCTGACAGCTCGCGCACCTGAGCCCAAGGCAATTACGACCATTGCCGCCTCCACGCATCGCCTTTGCTTTAAGATTCACTTCTGGATCCTCTTTTGGATCTCAACTGCGTTACCTGAAGTACTGATCGGGGTTTTCTTCTGCACTCGTTACAGGGCAGCCCAAAAATTGAATTTGTCCTCATCGCCGCACCGAAGGAAACGCAGCAGTTCGGAAGATGACCCTTCCGGCTTCGCCGGCACTCTGCAGCATTCACCGCCCCCGGTACCTCCGGCTCTGCTGCGGCGCATCGGAGTCAGGGAAATCACTGGCGTTGGCAAGGTTGGCGACTTCAATTCCAACAATAATCTAGCTGATTACGTGTCTGCTGTGTGAGCTTTCGCTCCAATTCTCCAATATCCGACAATCAACACCTTATATTATGGAAACAACACCTAATAATATGTCATCCTGTTCCTTCACGATACTTGGAGATGTTAGTATGACTACCTAAGAATTTTTCCATCTCATAATATACAGAATAATTTTTCCGTGGCTGGGACTCGATCCCAGAACATCGGCGTGGCGTCTCTCGACGATAGCACTAGACCAAATCTCCTATAACACCTCACATCTTATAATACATACTTGAAAGCTAATGAATTCATTTTGCCATCACTAATCACAGTGATGGAAGACTAAGGGATGGTTTCAACTGTCATACCTGTCGTTGCCAGCATCAAAGGACTTTCGGCAATCGGCTTTTGCGGTCATATTTTAATCAGGAAGTAGACTCGCTTGCAAGTTTAATGCAGCCCGTTGTCCTCTATTTACCGGCGCATGTCTCGGTTCGGTCTCCTTACAATCTTACAAATCAATGATGCGTTCAGTTCAATGGAGCATGGCTGCTCAGATTGGATGCTATGCGAAACGACTCGAAATATGTGAGGATCCTGGAGATTCTCCTCGCATAGTAATGTGGACTGAGCAAAGACTAAATAATTGTCAATAGCCTTTGCTAAAGTAGAAACATAATACCGTATTTTACAGGAAAATGCAATTTTCGCAAGTTGCTTTCAATGCCTCGACAGAAATGCCTGCGACTGCTAATATTGTGACGTCTTAGGTCGCCTCCAGTTGAGAGCCGACCATGTGTTGTCTCCACTATGATATCTTTCAGTTATTGCAATCGGGATAGCCTGCTTATTGCTTCCAATGCCAGCAACTTTCGTGCCAATCGCCAGGCCTCACCATAACCTTGTCGAAAGATAAGGAATAGCGCAATAAAGTTATTAGTCCAACACAGTGTTTCCCAAACTTTTTTTGCCCCGTGGACCCCTTACCGATATTGATAGTTTTCATAGACTCCTTAAGATCGAATTTTAAACATTTTTTTCGTACTCGTA
The DNA here is from genome assembly GCA_025447835.1 of Labidoglobus nevermanni. NCBI lineage: Eukaryota > Metazoa > Arthropoda > Insecta > Coleoptera > Staphylinidae > Labidoglobus > Labidoglobus nevermanni. The sequence continues at coordinate 16,769 of JAOEHK010071679.1, forward strand.
GACTGTGCTGGCGGACAAGTAAGGAGAATACCCATCTTCGAGTGACGGGGAGCCAGGGTATACCCCATGCTTGTCCGCTAGCAGTATCTACGAGTACGGGAT